>JAURVB010010377.1:0-36583 GCA_033002965.1 Piper betle | reverse complement strand
TTACAAAAGATTGCCTTCGAATTTATGAAAAGGAGAAAAAAATGTGTAACTTACAACCACAAGTTTATTGTATATTATGTTTTGTAATTTTCATAAAATATAATATTAGCATTAAAAATGTTAAAGGTATTATTTTATTAATATAAAATATTAGACATTCGGTCGCTCGTTCGGTCGGATAAAAAATATTCATGATTAGTTTGTTTTAATTCGGTTAAATTTGGTCTGTCATAATTAATCGGAGATGCTTCGGACATCGGTAGGACAGAAGATATTCAGACTCCATGCCCACCCCTATCTACCACCCCGCTTTGAATAATTCCATACATCTACAAAACTTTGTTTTCTGAAGTGGTTAGGATGATCATAACTATGAACTTACTTTATCAATCTTTTAATTTTGATCTTTTTATCTTGTGATCAAATTGACAGAAATAAATAGTAAAGAATACTTGGAACAACATGCTTGCGAAAATTTTAAGCGTTAAGATGTCAAGGAGTTGAATGCTGTTCGAGCACAATGAAGCTGTTGTCAGAATGATGCTAAATCATGAAGCACTCTTGAAAACACAAGAAGGGTATTCAATTGGTTAACGAGTACTACTCTCAAAATAAGTCTGTGATTGGGCTTTTGTTGTTTGTTTGATTTATGTGTTATAAGTTATTGGTGTGAAGAGAAAATGATGTACACGAAGAATAAAAATTCAAATAGTGGATAAAGGGTGTTTTACTCTGTCGTCAATACTGTTTACTATTGTGAATGCACATCAAAACTCCAATTTAGGATAGGTTCCTGACATTTTTTGTCAGGAGCTCAAAAACAGTGGTGGAGATGTGCAATCACGTACCGTCTCGAAAAGAATGATTGTCGATCAAGCTTTATAAATTAATCACCTCTTGAACCGTCTTAAAATGAATTTAACCTAAACTTGCCCATCCAAATGGCAAATTGGCCTTGCCCAGGCTTGCTAATGACTCGAAATTTTTTAGTAGTCTATTTTATTTTTGCCAAGCAGAATCTTTGAGGAGTTGGCCTTCTGCATTATAATTCGGCTTTAAAGTTTTTAGACATAAAGGCTTTGTGGGTAATACTTGATTATTAAGGTTTTGTGGGTAAGACTGATTATTAAGGTGAAACATGTCGGTCTTACAGCCTTATTAACTAGAAGGTTATTATACAATTAATTTGGGCTCGTCTTATTATTATTTTGTAGGAATCAAGCTAGTCACATACTTAGACTCCCTTTTAATATATTTCTTAACTTAAACTCGTTTAAATGCCCGAAACGCTAGTACCATTTTAACGCCACAGTGGACATTACTTCATTGCTTATTATATCCGAACGAAATTGTATGGAGCCAAAAATTCACAATGTAGCATTTTCGTTTCAATAAAAATAAAAGAATATATAAGCGCTCGCGAAATTTATTTTGTAATGACAATAATAAATAATCTTATTAGTCAATGATGCCAGTCAACGTTGGTTGATGCGGCGTACCAACTTAGTGGCGCACCTTGAATTTACCAAGCTCACAACATGGCTTCTTCCCACAAAACAAAACAGGGAAGAAGTATCGGCCATGGCTTCTTCCCCTCCAGCCCACCCGCAAAGTCAACACCATATCTGCCCCCGCCATCGCTTGCCGCCTCCCATGGACTTCAAGAAGTCGAAGCTGGTCAGGTATAGCCACCTTCTTTTCCACACTCGGCAGCAGAAAATCGGAGCTCAAAACTCGATACCGACCATAAAAATCCGATCTTTTGTCACCCCCACTGTTTGCTGCTCCTGTTGCAGGTTCAACCATGTCTTCCCGTGGGAGCACCACGACCACCCGCCCCCCGCCCGGGCCCAAGTACCACTGCTCTGGCCCCTTGCCGAGGTCGGCGGCGTCCAAGTCCAAGGTGTTCGCCGAGGACTACGAGCCGTGGAGCAAGCGGATTCTGGATCCGGGCGGGGAGATCGTGCTCCAGTGGAACCGGGTGTTCCTGGTGTCCTGCCTCGTCGCCCTCTTCATCGACCCGCTCTACTTCTACCTGCCCTCCGTCGGCGGCGAGGCCGCGGCCGCCTGCATGAAGATGGACTTCAATTTGGGGATTGTGGTGACCTGCTGCCGGACGGTGGCGGATTTGTTCTACCTGATGCATGTGGGCATCAAGTTCCGGACGGCCTATGTTGCCCCCAGCTCGAGGGTGTTTGGTAGAGGGGAGCTGGTGATGGATCCATGGAAGATCGCCGTGAAATATCTGAAGTCGGATTTCTTCATAGATTTGGCTGCTACGCTGCCTCTTCCGCAGGTTTTATATATAAATAAACTTTGCTTCTTTTTGGTTGTTTGGATTGGTTGGTGTGTGTGTGCTTTGTTTTTTTGAATTGGGTGGAGATTGATTGTTGTTGCAGGTGGTGATTATGTTTATAATACCGCGTACTGGTGCCTATCATACGAATAATGCACTTGCGTTGATTGTTCTGCTCCAGTATATTCCCAGGCTGTATCTTATTTTCCCGTTGATGTCCCAAATTATCAAGGCGACTGGGCTTGTTACTAAGACGGCGTGGGCAGGGGCTGTTTATAATCTGCTGCTTTATATGCTAGCTAGCCATGTAAGTTCTGTGCTTGTTTGATGATTGGGGGTTTCTTTGGACGTTTTCACATTTGAACTGTGTAGCTGCTGGTTTGCAGCTGTGATTATAGACAATGAGCAATTCATTCGTCTGATTTTGTTGTCATGGTATTAACCAAAATGCTAATGTTTTGGTAGTAATGAATATGATGCTTCTGCATCCACTGTTAAAAACCATAGAGACGAGAGTATCAATAGAATGTAGGATTATTTGGGTTGGACAGATAAATTGTGTGAAGTATTATTGGGAGGCTTTGTAGCAAATGTTTATATACTTTGTTATATGGTCGGCAGGGAACAAGTTTAATACTCTATTGTTCAAAAGCTTTTATTGATGATAATTTGCAGATATGTGTCTATCTGAAGTGTTGCAATTTGCTTCACAAATAATTACTGATACAATCTCCCTATAATCTGTTTGAGGGTCAGAGTGTGTCCCATGGTCATAGTGTAGCGAAAAGCAGATGGGAACTAAAAGAGGATGAGAGAGAGAGAGAATGAAAGTTTGAAGTTTGCAAATAAAGGAAATTAAAAATGCAGAACATCAAAGCAACAGAGGAAAAGACTTGTAGCCAGGAAAGTTAGGTCGAGGTCGTCCGGGATTATATGTCATTGTATTTGTTATCAAACATTGACACACTAGAAAGAGAGATGCAAATATTAAAATTCTTCATGATCTATCATCTATCAAGTCCCAGCTATTGCACCAAGTTATACAGGACCTAGCTCTCATAATTAATCGGTTGTTCCTGAGTAATAAATACAAGTTTCTAATCTCTACCAACTATAAAGTCTTGTAAGAATCAGGTTGCTTTATAGTGGGTTCTGCATAATGCTTGATGATGTTACCTTCCATATAATATGTTTAATCATTTCTGTGAACACATTGTTTGGATCATAGTTTATCATCTTCCTAAATACATTGGTGTCGATAGTGAGCCATCTCTTAGACATCGTCATTGTAACACCTTTGTTGTACCTTTATCATAGCTTGCTGGCTTTAGCTTATATTTTTTCATTTACAGGTCTTGGGAGCATCTTGGTACCTTTTATCAATAGAGCGTCAAGCTTATTGTTGGAGGAAAGAATGTGGAAAAGAGAAGTCTTCCTTAATCATGGCATGTAAAAGGTCATTCTTAGATTGCAACAATGCTGATAGAAGTGAAAGGAAGGAGTGGGCTAACATAACAAGTGTTTTTAAGAACTGTGACCCAGACGGTGGCATCTTGTTCAAGTTTGGCATATTTGAAAACGCCCTCAAGAATAAGGTTTTCTCCTCAAAGTTCCTCGAAAAATACTTTTACTGTTTGTGGTGGGGCCTACAGAACTTGAGGTACCTTATTCATGGCATGCTGTACTAAATTATTTTTATTTTTTTAACCATGAAGCCATAAATTTAGCAACTGACAAAGTTTACCAAACCTAGAAATCTGTAATAAAAACAAAAGTTGTATAGATGAGTTTTCACCTTACCATTTGGATGCAAGTTACAATGAGTAGGCATTTCTATGTTAACTATACTCTGATACCTTTTTTATGGCCTTAATAAAATATTGACTGAAGTTGCCACGCTTTATGCAAAAGAGTTAGTTACTGATGTTCGGTAGAAATTTGCCTTTGCTTATCTTATTAAAGAAAGGACATTCATGCTCACATACAGCCTTCAATAACCACTTGAATTTCTCTTCTTCAGTTCTTATGGGCAGAATTTGGAAACGAGCACCTTCATTGGGGAGACACTGTTTGCCACACTTATTGCAATATTTGGCCTGGTTTTATTTGCACACCTGATTGGAAATATGCAGGTACTTAAGATGACAATTATTTATACCTTTATTCTTTGGGAGCAGGTGGATGACAAAGAGGATGAATTCTTTAAACCTTTAAAAGGTCTTCTTGAAGGAAATATCTAGTGATGGTGTTGTGTTTGTCAAGATGTTTATGATTATTTGTTTGTCCATGATCAATTTGGATGAAGATGAACTTTCCAGGATTTTAGGTGGATAAAATTACACTATAGAGGTGATCAATTAGTTTTGTCATTGACAATTTTTTTCCTGAACTGATTATTGAGAATTGAGTCATGTCTTAAGCAGACTACTCCTACAAGTTTTGAACTTTAAATAGCAAGAATTTCCTTGTAGTATTTGTGTTTAATGTGAAGGAATGTTAAATTTGCACATTCAGAGATATCACATTTGATGCTTATGATATGGCACAACTTTGTCTCTACTCGCACTCTGTGCTTGATCTCTTGCATTGCCAGTTCCATGCTTGGATATAGTAGGAGAGTTGAAGTCAGTAAAACTTTGCCATGTGGTGTGGATGAAAAATATGGACAATGCTTCCAATATGACAAACATGATTAGATTGCAGCTGTTAAATTGACGTAACGGAACTTGAAACTTCATTTACTTGAAAATTGGTCCTTTCTGCCAGTTGCAAAATTCTCTGACTTAACTGCTTCAGTACATTATATATATATATATATATATATATATATATATATATATATATATATATATACACACACACACTTTCTGCATTTCATGAAATTTCTTAAAAGGATAACTTGTCTCTTGTTCAATTATCAGATCACAGTAAATGCACACTGGAACTTTAGCTCTACTTTTAGCTTATGTAATTTGAACTGGTCAATAAAAACTCTTTGCTTATTTCTTGCAATTTTAAAGTGTATTGAGATTTCTAGATTCTGCTTTCCAAAAATTAGAATTCAAGTTAAAATAATTATGAACATTTTCCCCATCATTTGCAGACTTATTTGCAGTCTATTACTGTACGTCTGGAAGAGTGGAGACTGAAGCGCAGAGATACAGAGGAATGGATGCGACATCGCCAACTTCCCCTTGATTTGCGGGAGCGTGTTCGTCGGTTTATTCAATACAAGTGGCTGGCAACAAGGGGTGTGGATGAGGAGTCAATTTTGCAAGCATTGCCAACAGATCTGAGACGGGATATCCAACGTCATCTCTGCTTGGATCTTGTTCGACGAGTACGAATTTTCAAAGATTAATTTAAGGGGCAATTTTGTTATTTTACCCAATAGAGAACTACTTGTGTGTCTTATAGCTATGCTGTATTCCTGTTCGGCTTATATATGATGCTTTTATGTCAGCTATTTGCATGTTTATAATTATATATGAGCCCTGTATTCATTCATTCTTTCATTTTTCTTTTATACGTTGTAGGTTAATCGTAATTTCTACATGAAATTGCAGGTGCCATTCTTCTCTCAGATGGACGACCAACTTCTTGATGCTATTTGCGAACGACTGATCTCCTCCTTGAGCACTGAAGGGACCTATATAGTTCGAGAAGGTGACCCTGTCAGTGAGATGCTTTTCATCATACGTGGGCGGTTGGAGAGTATTACTACAAATGGTGGCAGGACTGGGTTTTTCAACTCCATAATTTTATGCCCTGGTGATTTTTGTGGAGAAGAGCTTTTAGCGTGGGCACTTCTTCCAAAGTCTGCTCTTAATTTACCTTCCTCCACCAGAACAGTTAGAGCGCTTGTTGAGGTGGAAGCTTTTGCATTGAGAGCGGAAGATCTTAAGTTTGTAGCAAACCAATTTAGGCGCCTGCATAGTAAAAAACTGCAGCATACATTTCGATTTTACTCCTATCATTGGAGAACATGGGCTGCTTGCTTCATACAAGCTGCATGGCGTCGTCATAAACGAAGAAAAATGGCAAAGGAAATTAGTAGACAAGAATCACTCTTCAACGCTGCTGGAGAATACGAGATTGATAACAAACATCAGGATGAAGAAGAGGCTTTCGTGTCTGATGCTTCAAACTCTTCTTCTATAAAGCAGAACTTGGGTGTGACTATCTTGGCGTCAAGATTTGCAAATACAATAAGAGGAGCCCAGAAAACGAAGAGCGTTGATTTGCCAAAGCTTCAGAAGCCTGAGGAACCAGACTTTTTGCTGAGCCGGAGGACAATTGAGTAGATTAATTGTGGATAACATATGACAAAAATCATTGAACATATCATATGAGCTACCAAAACTCAAGTTTCAAGAAGAAATTGAAATTTGGTATAGTTGAACTCGGTTGTACAATCAATTTCCCAGCACGAGACAGACGCAAACTTATCTATTGGTGTTGGTAGTGACAAAGGTGAGCTGATGTTTAAATTATTGCAGCGCTCAAATGTAAGATCTTATATGACCAACTGCAAGTTACCATTGTAACGTTGTCAACTGTTGTTAAATTCTTACCCTCCTTTGTGTTTATATAAGAGTAACTACGGTTTTGATGCAGTCTCCAGTGCTGTCTGCTTCTGACACTGGTGCAAGCTGGTGGGCTTTCATCTACTCGTTAGTTAGCACGGATGGAAACTCATACAATATGGTTTCTGTATGATATAGCTCTATTCTTGTCAATTTTAGCCTTTTCATTGCAGACTGCAATGAAAATTGTTGATGGATGGTTGTTTAGTAACATGACATGATGGATTGCTGTGATTTCGCTTTTGAACTATTCAGAGTTGCTAGTCTATTTTTTGAGATGAAAACTTGTTAGTTCTCTTCCCATAAAGATATGCTTGTAAAAGTAAATATTTAATTGTTCTTATTCCGGAGCAAATGGTTAAACAATCTAAAATTTATATAATATTAAAGTTAAAGGGCTCAGAAGAAATATTAATTTGTATCGTGCTATGTCTATTGAGTAATTTGCCTTACTTTTATCCACCTATTAAGCTTTAAAAATTTGTTTGCACTTGGGAGGGAGATTTTAAAGTAACTATAAAGAACTAAGTGGTTAGACATGGTTTATTTCACCGGGAAGCCATAAAATGTCGTAAGGAAAATATTGTTTAATCTTTGAGATGGTCATTATAAAAGATTTAGACAGTAGGGTTTATATATTTGTTAAGACATTGTATGTTCTTGTCAAATGAAACCTAAAAATTAATATTATAAGCAATGTTTTAATGAACTAAAAGTTTAGAAATCACACATGTACGCCATATTCGCCTCTCTTAGTTTTCTATATAGTAAAGTTGTATTGAGTTAAGTGGAGGGAGAGGGTACAAGGTGAACCGTAAACAAATGCATAACTATAGATCTACAAGTGTCTGATTGAAGATGCAAAACAAAACAACGCTCTTTGAGAGGCAACCCAAGTATTTAAAAAAAAAAAATTTTTATTCGACTATTTTTAAGCAGGTAACAGCATATAGAATATAAAGAATGAAGTTGGACTTCTACCCTATACCTGTTTTAAACGAGTGTTTTTAATTTATACTTTCTTTCTCTTAGAGCATGAGGACACTCTTCATTTCAAGTAAGGGGGTGGTGTGGTGTTGGATGGGGAAGGGGGAATACAGTTTGTTAAGATATTATATTTGTATTATTGTTATGCTATGTTGTATCTGTTAAATATATTTTTTCTTTGTTTGTTAGTGTAAACTAATTTTGTTAATTGTTTTTAGAAGTTCAGTGATAATAAAATCAATTAATTATATTTTGTTTGAAGTATTAGCATGATAATGATTTGAGGTATTGTTTAGTTGTAATGTTTGTCTTTAGTCTTATTTCTATGCAATTTAATTAATGACCCCTATGCCCTAATTTTAATGATACTTAGAGAAGTTTAAGTTTTGTTAAGTACATAAAGATAAATGAGTTAGAATATTATCATAAGCTTGTTGAGGTGAAATAGAGAAATATTTTGTAGCCAATAAGTGAATTTTGAGTGCCAGAGTCAAAATAGCTATCCTGTTATATAATGTGTTTTTAGCGAATTTTGATTCTACATTGACTTTTAATTTTGTGTTTCTTATAATTTTATGTTTTAGCCTGTTTATATTTTTATCTCTGTTTTTTATTATTAAATATTCACATAATTAAGATGGATGATGTAGCTATTCTCCTCCTATTAATTATTTTCATCTACTTTTGTATATATAAATATAATAAACAATAATGTTATGTATATAACTTAATATAAGATGTATTTATTTGACTAATACATACTTATTTCTTTATATTTCTGATAAAACTTGATTAAAATTAAGTAATTTAAAATATCACTTAAGAACCTAAATTGATTAGTTGATATTTTGGTAATTAAGGTGAGCCTAATGAAAAAAGTAGCCCCTCATTTGAAAACTTATTTATATTGTATATTTTCAATGTTTAATAATTAGTTCACCTCATAGCTCAAATTTCTTTCACTAACCAAACTTTCATAACTTCTAAATATAATATATAACATATAATATTTACTTTTAATAACGTAAATCACGTACATTGTCAAAATTTACTTATTTACCGTAAAAGATAATTTATAAATTATATATGACAACACTATTTTATTCATGGCATGACATAAAGCTCTTTTATAAACAAATTGGCAATTCTTTGTGCAGTTAGTTGTTCATTATATAATAAGTTCCACAAATATTAATGAATAAAACCATATAATTGCACTGTGAAGGAAACTCATCGTTAAATTTAAAAATAGTGTACAAATGCATGAAAATTAATTTCAAGTATTTTTTTTCAAGAAGAGAGTAGATGTATTTATGAAATTCAAATAAGTTTCTTAATTCTTTTACATTGTCATGCTCTTCCTAAGAATTAAAATATTTTTAAAATTGTCAATGATATATAATATTATTTTTTATCCCTTTCATATATCAAAATGACACGATTACTAATAAAACAACACAAAAAAACTTTAAAAAGAAAAATTAATAACACACCAAATCATATAATTTATGCTGCTTCTTTTTCACTTTGTCTAGGAATGAAAATGATTTTTAATAAATAATCTAATAATCAATCAACAAGGACCCATAACACTCTTACTAGTAAACGCATCTGATAAAATTATAAGATTGATAATGAAAAGCGTGTAATAAGTTGCACGTCTTAATATTTCTTTTCATCATGCATAAGTGAGCATAACTAATTTAGACTACCACACGTAGCAATGTGAATTTTAGCTCAACTTGTTTTTTTATACGAGATATCCAATGAAATTATTGTATTGTGCAATAAAATTTATTAAATGGCATGCAATGAAATATAAAAAAATTATAGTGTTTTAATCTAAAAAAATAAATAAAAGGGTAGATTAAGGATGATTATTATTTCTGTGTTTCTTTCAAAAAAATTTTTTTAATACAATGATGAACTCTTATAATAACATATAACAATTACAAATATGATATCTAACAGACGGCCAAATTCGATTTCCTCTGATTTCATATCATGTGTGATTTATAAACAAAATAGAAATACAATATAAAATTTGATTGTAGATGATATTTTTAAATTTTAATTGTAGTTACTCTTTTACCAGTTAGACCAACTTTGGGTTATCCTCAAAGGCAATATTTTTATATATTTTGTAATTTTTTAAAAGAACTCTAAAAATTTACATGATGAGCAACGTGCTTATTCAATCTAATATAAGACGTTACATTTTCTGTTATATTGATGTAGTGTGAATTATTCTATAAATTAAATTAAATCTAGAATTAAGAAAAACTAGAAAGGGGGTGATTAAAGGAAAAACAAACTTTAAAATTGCTTGTGCATAAATAACTGATTTTATTCTTTAATGAATGGGAGAAGTTTCATTCCTTAATGAGTGGTGAAGTTAATGATGAATTAATTTATTTCTTCCATTTTCGAGGCTGTAAATTATATCGAGATTTATTCCTTTATTCTTTTAAAAACTTTTATATTAGTCAAAGGCATTTCTTTAATAGGTGTGACTAGGGTTGGGTATGAGCCGAGTCGAGTTGAGTTTCGCCTAACTCAAATTTGGATCATTTGATTAACGAATCGAATTTTGAGTTATATTGTTTCGAATTGAGTTATTTTAGTTTGAATTTTGGTCGAGCATGATCGGGTTTGAATCGAGCATCGATCCTTGATCGAGTTCTATAACCGTGAGTTTGAAGACCTAGTTTGTTTTCTATAATGTAATTAATATTTATAAAATTTTTTGTAAGAATATAAATAAAATTCTTCATAATTGATAGTCGTATGATAATTATTAGATTATTTTAATTTAATTATTTTTATACAAAATTATCATTTTTAATATTAATTATCTATGTATTGTTAAAGGAAAAAAATATTTGAGGTTATAACAAACATCGAGTTAATTCAAGCCAAGTTTTAAGCCCTCGAGTTGAGTCCACTTAAAAATAAACTGTGTTTGAGTCCAACTGAGGCTCGAGGCTAAGTCACAAAACACATAAGTTAACTCCATTCGTGCCCGGCCCGGTCACTCACCTTCCATCACTGAACCCACCTTATTAAAAGAGAGCATTTTTTAAATTGGACTTTTTTTCACACATATAAAATTTTTTTTGCCTTGAATATACTTTTAAAAAAAAGGTCAAAATGGCACGTCATACTTTGGGGAACGAACATGGTTTGGATCTGAATATGATAACCTAGATGTTGGGCTACATGTGTAAGTTGTAGCCCGCATGAAAAGCGAGTGCATGTGAAACTTGAGTCACTAATTAGTCAAGAAGAAAATTTAGTTACACGCCACCCCACAAACATAGTATTTTTCGAAATAGAACCAAAATAATGTTGAAATATTTGACTATTTTTTCAACTTAGGTGGATACAAGTGAGCCCGAAATTATTACACTATCTCTTAAGAATTAGGAGCCTATCTTACATATATTCTTAATTTATACTTATAATCAAAAACATAATTTTAAATTTCTTTTTTTAGTGAAGAAACCCTTTAACTCAACTTGACTCTGTTGTTTACTGAGTTAAATTCTATAAATAACTCTATTCTAGCTGATTTAACAATTAAATTTTCGAGTCATGTCATAAAAATATCAAATATGTTATTTTTCTTTTAAATTAACTAAATCGATATTTTTAAGTTATATAAATCAAAAGAGTGATAAATACTAATTCCATGTAATTTTTTGTTTACATAATTAAAAAATTAATATAATTGACTTTGAGCCGACTCTATTTCAGGAATGTCGAGTCGAATTTAAGTTTCAAGTTTTTAAACCATGATCAAAAGATGTAAGTAGTTGCATGTTGCACAAAACTATAATATTTTCTATAAAATAATAAAATTTAAAATATAGTTTATATGTAATAACCAAACGTCCCAAATGTGCAAACAGTTTGTAGGTATAAAAAATAATTACACATTATAAAATTCCCATCATATTACATAAGTTTATGCAGTGTTCTCTATTTTATTTTATTTTTATAGTTTTTTTTCCTTTTTTGGCATTCCAAACCTTTTTCTTGTTTTATTTTATAATATCAATCGACCAATATTTTCTCTTCTTTATTTCCTCTCATCAATTTTATATGTGCTATCTGGCGCGACATCTTAATATGTATTTTACTTTATTATAGTTTAATAACATACATACGAGGTGAAAATTAGTATCATAACATATGCATGGATACATCTCAATCAGCATAAAATCAATCAACTCATTTAAATTACAATTGAACATCAATTTCGGTTATAATTGAAAATGTTACATGGAATAATAAGAAAAATTTGTCACAAAGTCTTTAGTTAGTATTAGTATAAAAATAGTGAGAGAACTCATATTACTTATGCTAGTTCATTATAACCATTAAGGAGTTTTGCCAAACGTTTAAAGAAAAAATGAAAGGGGATTATGTCGACTTGTTGTTTTTGTAACGTTTTGTAAAAATTTTTAAAGAATATTTTTACATCACTTTATATTTTGTTAATGTTATGCCAAATGCGCGTTTTAGCTGCTTATAATTTTATATTTTTTTGGTAAATATGCCTAGCAAAACACACTATATACACAAAATAATTAAGTTGCGACACCACCATAAAGCATGAATAATTGCAAATTTCTTTAAAAATAACGTAAGAATTTGTAATTATTTTTTTGAAAAAAAAGAACGAGTCACTTTTTCTTAATTACCATTGGAGGCTTGGCTATATAATATTGCCACCGAAATCTCTCCCACCCTTTTCTTCTTCCATGTCCTGGCCGTTGAGTATACTCCTCTTCCTCTTTGAGCTTCTTGTTAAATAAAGTCTCTTGCCGAGGCCGCTTAACAACTTGGAGACATGGAGACGATGCAGTACGAAAAAGATCATCATACAAACATTTTCATCGTGGAATCGGATGAAGACGACGTCGACGTCGAGGAGGCCGGCGACTCCCCTTTCCACTCTCGTCGATGGCCGCAGAGTTGCAAGTACATGCTGCGTGCTCACCTTTCATTTTCCTGTTCGAATGGATTTTTATGCTACGTCGTACATCGGTGAAAGTTGCACCATTCGAAATAGCTATGGCTCTATCAAGGAATCATGGGTTCTTTCTTATTAGTCATTCTTATGTAGCTTTTCATGTGATTGGTGATTCTAATTTTGCGGCCTGTCTACATGTTTTATGCAGGGAGTCAATCGATTCGTACACAATTTCTGCATCACCCGATTTCGGAAGTTTTCTTGGTTCTCATGTTTTCAGAAGACACTCTAGTGTTGATACACTCAAAAGTGAACCAGACATTGCACCGGCGTCGTCAATGGTAGAAGATAGTTATGGCTATGCTAAACAAACAACCGAGGATGATTTGGGTAAACCTCTTTTGTACCAATCACAAGTCTCAAGCAGCTTCGGCAGCTTGCAAACATCTTGCCGAGAAGGATGTAGCTTTACTCAGACGGTTTTTAATGGTAATTAAACTGTACTAAATGAAATCAATTTCTAGCTATTTCATGATTCCATTTGATTAATTGACTGCGCATTCTGATATGTTTTTCATATTTAGGAGTTAATCTATTCGCGGGTGTTGGGCTCCTTTCAACACCTTTCACAATAAAGGAAGCTGGCTGGGCAAGTTTGGGATTGTTATTAGTTTTTGCTACAATCAGCTGCTACACAGGTTTTCTTCTCAAACACTGCTTCGAGATCAGGAAAGGAATTGCAAGCTATCCTGATATTGCAGAATTTGCATATGGAAGATATGGACGGCTATTTGTCTCTGTGAGTTCCTCAAAAGGAAATGCTAATTGAAGGCAATATAATACCGCTTACTAATAAGTTTATTGACAGATGCTTTCTCTAATTTTTCTGTAGGTCATCTTGTATCTGGAGTTATATGTAAGTAGTGAACCTACTACATATGCATGTATATTTTTTTCAGGTCATGTTGAAATTGAACTAATTCTACTAGTTTTCACTTATAATACATATATATATGCAGTCATGTTGCGTGGAATTGATTATATTAGAAGGGGATAATCTTACAAGGATGTTCCCTCTAGCTTCAATGGAATTTTCTGGCATCCATCTTGACTCTACTCACTTCTTTGGCATTTTAACTGCCCTTCTTATTCTGCCCACTGTTTGGTTAAAGAATCTCCGGATCCTATCATATCTCTCAGGTTTGTTTCTGCAAGATTATATATATATATATATATATATATATATATATATATAAAAGTATATATGCACTCTATAATTCTATAATTCCTAGCTAAAACAAGCTTATGACATGCAGCCACAGGTGTATGTGCCTCTCTTTTGATATCTATTTCCCTGATATTTGTGGGAACAGTGGATGGAATAGGATTTCACCAAACTGGTTCTATTTTGAAATGGAGCCGAATTCCATTTGTAGTTGGAGTGTACGCATTTTGTTATTCCGGGCACACTGTCTTCCCTAACATATATCAATCCATGGCTGACAAGACAAAATTTGGCAAGGCATTATTAGTTTGGTAAATAACAAACTAGCCTTATCAGCAGAAGTTTGCATGGTCATTCAACCTTTATGCTTTCATTTTGATCTCGAGCTTACCTTTGCCTTTGTTTCCAGTTTTGCATTGTGTACAACAATTTATGGTTGCGTTGGAGCAATAGGCTTTTTAATGTTTGGCCAAGGAACATTGTCTCAAATTACTTTGAACCTTCCAAAACATTCATTTGCAGCTCAAATAGCACTGTGGATAACTGTAAGTCTATACTCTTGCATATAACCTTGACAGGAGTCCGACATTCTCATTTTTTTCTTAATAATGTGACATTTTTTAATTTCAGATCATCAATCCTTTTACCAAGTATCCTTTATATGTGCTTTCATTATTACCAAGCAGCAGCCAAGGGAGTTTATTTGTTGATAATTTGATGAATGATAAACTTAAGTACTTAAAATCTTAACTTTCTTCAGATATGCTTTGCTTATGAATCCATTGGCAATGAGTTTGGAAGAGCTGATTCCAATGGGTCACTCAGCTGAGTTTTGGCTTTCCATTATTCTGAGAAGTGTTCTTGTAATTTCCACTGTTTGTGTTGCCTTTCTGCTTCCGTTTTTCGGTACAAACCATCTTTCTCTTGGATTCCTGATCATTAGTTTTTAGTGTTGGAGTAAATATTTACCAATGTTAGGCTTCTAATTTTGTGGGATCATGATCCCAAGATCAATGAAGCCTCCAATGACAAGCTTTACTAAGTTTTCTGATTTGATCTTGCAGGACTTGTGATGGCCTTGATTGGTTCTCTCCTCTGCACACTTCTGGTAAGCAAGGATCTGTAGCCTCACTCTAATTTTTATTCTCAAGTGGCTGAAATCATCTATAAGATGTATATGAATCAATTAAATATAGTGGTTGAAGGTTGCATGAATTTTACATATGTATGTTAGGCTCAATAACAGCACTATACATCATATACGGAGCTGCTAGTGCATGCCATTGTTTTGTCTACACTGGTCAAGTAGTCAAGAGTGGGAACCGGCCTTTTCGTTGGGGCAGTTCACCGTGACAAATTTGTCGCGGTTTTGCCACGACAAGCCCATAGTAAAAGTTTGTCATCAATTTGACACGGCTCTCTGGTGCCAAAGTGTTATCCCTGTATTTGTCACGGTATGCTTGGGCAGATATATATAGGCTGTTTGGCACGAACAAATGTCGTGACAAATGCCTGATTCACCTAAAACCACAGCTTGGATGACTCTTATTTTTGTTTAAATGATGATGCTAGCTACATATTAGTACATTAGATAGCCTTACAAAGTATGTTCTTGTTGTAAAATTTTAATGCAATTTTATTTAATAATTTTAAAATTGTTAAGAAAATTGCCTAAAAAATCTATAAATAAAATTATAAACTTTGATTAAAAGTGTACCTTGATCCATGCTAATTGTGAGTGAATAAAGTAATTTTTTAAAAAATTTTCCTTAGTCTTTCTCTTCGATGGTGTAGAAATTAATTAGAACCTTTTATAAGAGAAAAGAGAAGGTAATTACATAGCCCAGACTAGTTTCATATAATTAAATTCATTATAACCATCAATATTTAACTCTTCAGAAACTAAATCTTATAACTTTTATAAAACCTCTATAAAAAGATTAATTTTTGTTCATGAGAATAATCAAAAAGCTTACATTTGTAATTTGCATGATGTAATTAAATATGTGTGTTTAAGTTTGTTAGCTTCTTTTATTATTTTTTGGCTAGGCCATAATAGTGCCTGCACACTGTTTCTTAAAGATAGCAAGCAAGAAAGCATCTTCATCACAGGTAAGTTTGCAATCTGCATATAAAATAATAGTGTTCAATTTTTTTTAGTATAAAAAGTATACAGTTCTTTTATTAGAGTGTGCGTTTCAGCCAACCTGAACCTGATGCTCGCAAAAAATTCATTTTATTTTTGATAATTTTTATTATTTTTGTTATTAATTGAATCATTTTATTTTACCTTCCATTCAGGTGTTTCTAAGCAGTGCCATTCTTAGTTTTGGCATTGTGAGTGCTATTGTTGGAACATACTCGGCATTATCGGAGATCATAACCGACAACAAATAAGTCAAGTGGCCATTGAGCTTGAAGCTAGTTTCATTCTTATTTTCCTGCCATATATTGGCTGCATGTGTTCCTTGTAACTAGCAAGAACCCTGTATGTGGTTGCATGTTATGTGGGAGATATTTGAGTTAAACATTAATTTAGTTTTAATAATATGAAAAATTTTAATATTTATAATGATTTTGTTTTGACAATATATGGATCAAAATTTTAAATAATTAATATTAAAATTTTCAATATTTATAAGGATTTTAATTTAAGAATACATAAATTAACATTTCTTTGTATTTTCATTAACCCATCTTTATTAATAAAAATGGAATCAAGAATCATGATGAAAAAGGTGAGATTTCACCCATTAATTAAAAGATAACAAATATAAATAAAATAAAATAAAATATTATAATTTATATTCTCATTAGAGTTCATCTTTAAATTTGAATTTATCTCTAAAATATTTAATTATGAAAATTTATTTTATTATTTAATGAATGGTCTATATTTACATAATATTATAATTTATCTCTAACAAAGATCGTGAATATTGCGACATCTCGATTGATAGATAAATAACCGCCAATCTCTTCCCACTTATAAAATAAGGATAGCTTGCAAGTTATTTCCTCCTCTGCAGTGTTTGAGTAGAAAAACTTTGTAACAGACAGCAAAAACTATATAACAATCCCTAGCTTCCCTAGCCTCCTTCATTGTGAATGGTGTTGAAAGAAGCCCAACCCCCACCAATAGATTAACTCTTAAAAAATGAGATACATAACAACAAAATGAAGTTAATAAATAAATTGATCACCAGAAATAGCTACAAATTACATTTAGCACAGTTTAATTATCATTGAAAACTGTGACTAAAGCTACATTCCTCTAGGTAAGATGGTTGTACACTGCCAAATTAACAAATAAATTTTGACTGATACATATATATAAGAGGTTTGCCCTAACTATCCTCGGTTGTTAGTTTAACATAGCCATCCAAATTTGAGTTAATTATTTTGAAGGTACTACTTTATTTGAATTGGGATGGGTGATGGGTTATTACAAATTGTGCAAGACGCAATCCGAAACCGTATTAGATGGTAAATTGGATTAGAACTACGTGGAGCTATTAGGCCCACGGTGGAGAGTAAAAATTCTCCGTGACAAAATTTTCTTAAGTTAATAAATTATAATATAGATAAATTAGTCCTATATTAATATTTATTAAGATAAAATTCAATATGTTATTAAGGATGTGCCTGTGCCTGTATTTCTTCCATTGTGGCCGGTGGAGAAGACCAACACAGTGGATTTGGATTCTTTTCTACTTTTTCTCCACCGAAGTTGCCGATGATATGCATGAAGTTAGTAGGATAGCAAGTTGTTGAAAACGATCAATGACTTTCGGCTGATGAGAATCAGTATTCAGCTTTTATACAGATGATGAACACAGACAACGCTGTTGTTCTTTCCCAGATGCACATAGGATTATCTATTTTTTCTTTCACCAGTAACGTATTACTTGTTTGCTTTTCAATTCCTTAGACTGCATGAGTTTGATGATGTTGGTTATTCTGTGTTAGCCCAAGATGGCAAGCATAGTTCACGGCTAACAAAACTAAAAATCTGGCCTAGCTTTTTGCAAAATACGTTCATGGGATCAAAAAATGCAACTCGAATGTTCTAATCCTGTAGCCAATATGATCATAGAGGACGAGCATGCGCGAAATTACTGAGTCTGGGAAACAACACATGCAAGTGAACAGGCTAATTCTTTCTCTTTAAACATAAAAAAGGCTTTCAAGTCGGTCATTTTCTAGGTGTAAGTTGCAGGAACAGCGAAGTGTGCATTCTTTTTGAGAGATTCTCCCTTCGAGCAACAAAAAGGTGATTTTTCAGGTGGTGGGGGCATGCCAATGTGTTCCCTTCCTCTGTTTCTCAGACTTGGTATCTGATTCTGCAAACTGATAAAAGCTGAACTCCTACTACAACCCCTTCCACCTTTTCCCCCTCTTGCATGGAATCCCAAAGTAGGAATGACTCACTCATATTCAAAGCAGTCCCCACTCTCATTCGGGGAAGAATGATATCTTAGTGTTCAACAACTCCATGAAAAGCAATTAGTTATGGTCCCCAGTTCCCCTCTTCTCACCATGGGCCATCTTATCTTATTACCTCTTCTTTTTACAGCAACTAGCAAGAGCAACTTCCATGGCTCTTCTGACTTGAGCAGGTGCATCCATTTTGCTTGCGCATGTATACCATGCTATTACATGGATGGGGATACCATCTGGAGACAAGACCGGATAGCAGGAAAAGGCAATTGCGTATGGGCAGGGCATAGGGGACAGCAAGATTCCAATTGAGTTTATACAAAGGATGCAGCTTTTTGCATTTAGGGCTCCACCCATAAAAGCTGTACAGGACTGTATCTCTGGATCTGTAAAGCTGCATCCCCATTGCTTTTATTTTTGTAGGATACCATAGTTGTGCTTCAAATATTGTGCCCCCTCCCCAAATCCCTTGAGAAGCGGAGATATAAAATTTTGTTTTACTTTTATTCTTCTCAACTTGGACTTGTAGCTTGCTTGGGTTGTGGTTGGGTTTTTCGGAGATTAATTAATCTATGTCCGAATCTGCAACGTAGCAAGTCAACAAGAACCAAGAATCAAGTATCCAGTATTAATCAAGCAACTTCAGATCTTAGCTGTTTAATCGATGGGATATTTGCTAAAGATTGCCTGCTATATCAAGAAATCACCATAACCTAGAGTTCAATAACAATGGAGTATCTAACAAGCAGATCATCATATCAGAGAAAAGAAAGCTAGACATTGGTTGACAGACCGAGCACTATTAAAGCTTAATTAAACTGTAATTTAGTCCATACGCTGGCTAAAAGAAATCAAAATGTGGAGTTTTTAAATGGGTAATCCTGGATTAGCTTCAAAAGTTTATTGTTAGTTTGATAAGATCAAGCAGTTGGTGGAAAGGTGTAGCTTAATATTATCCTTTGAAAATTATGATAGCCCAGTTATAAGTGGGACACAATATATATTAACAGTGTAAAGTTCTATGACAATCCAAAAGGCCTTGATCATTCATTGTCATTCATGATATATAATTGATAGAGAGCATTAAAATAAAACTCAAGATGCTTGGATATAAAGCTTCCAATTAGATTTGTCTGCAACGTAAGTCATGATGGTAATCTCACCGTCATTTAAACACTCCCAGGACTAGTGGAAATATATAGTTCCTTATGATTTCTTGGTACTCCTTTTTAATCAACGCAGTTGTTAATTTCGTTTTAAGGAATCACAAGTTCAGAAAAGCAAAAGAAGAGAAGCTTGTTTTAACTTCTACCTTCCAAGCCTATTGATGAGCGTATGGTGTTGGCCCCAAATCCCCAATCTGCTTTTCCCTCTCATACAAATCAACTTTTGGTGCATATTATAAATACTCTGACCTTGCTAAAGTTGAGAGCTATCTTTTTTGTTTGATTGGTGCCCACCAAGCCAAATTCAATCCCCTAGTAAAAGCCGGCAACCTGTCTTTATTCTAAGCCAAAAAGCAGGTGCAGATCAGAGAGGGTGAGATTCAAATTGATGTACTATCAAATACCCAAGTTCAAAATCAATGTTTAGATGGTGAATCAACTCTCCTCGGCTCTAATGCTGACAAATTAATATATGGTTTCCATGGAAATATATGATGGTATCATGTGAATGAACATGTAAGTTTTCTGAAAGATGAGAAAAGACTGGACAAGAAAGAAGAAAGATAGCAGAAAGTGGAGTTGGAGTGACGGAATGAAAAGTAGTATGTGACTTTTGAGAGTGGACATGGTGTTATTAGTACACACTACATATCATGCTTTTGAGACAAGCTTAAAGCAAACCTTTCCTCCTTTTTTACCTTGGCTTTGCTTCCATCATCCAACTCCAATAGCTAGCAGCCTACCACTCAATCAAATCCGAGAGACAAGTTTTTTCTACTGTGCAAAGCAATCCTAGAATCAAGTTGAATGATCAATTTTTTTGCAAACGGATGATGAATCATTTGCTGGCTTCACAGTGGATTGTTGGGTCACTGGGAGCGCACATCCCACTTCCACGATTCTCATTTTTCAACCTTGCTCCGTGATTTGGGGAGCATCACTCTCCCTCGCTCCCTCTCTCTCTTTCTCTTAGCCTCTCGGCTTGTCATTT
The DNA here is from genome assembly GCA_033002965.1 of Piper betle. Lineage (NCBI taxonomy): Eukaryota > Viridiplantae > Streptophyta > Magnoliopsida > Piperales > Piperaceae > Piper > Piper betle. Next base: position 15,914 of record JAURVB010010377.1, on the reverse strand, counting down.
CACTTTCGACATTTTCATCCATCCTCGGAGCTTTGTCACGTTGGTTTCTAAATCGTATACTTAAAATTTTCTTTTTTCGAGTTTGGCATCCCACTTTCACGATTCTCATTTTTTTATTTTCTAAACAAATAGTATAATAAATAAATTAAAATCAGCTCGGAGACGATCCTAAATTGACTTCACTCTATGTCATCAAAGTTTGAATGTAACCATCCTAACTAAAGGGCAAACTAATGACTAAGTCTTTTATTCAAGATAGTTAACTAAGTTCAAGATGTATAAACAAATCTTACTAATGTACCGGACTATCGGATCTTATTCCAATAGACATTAGATATATAATTAATTTTTGATAGATCTCATATTTTACCCATAAGAAATCCGGTATTCGAACTTTTTTGTCAAGGTCATGAGTCCAGCTGGGTCATGTACATCCCATATCTGTTTTGTACACCGACATCATTCGACATGGTTTTGTGTTTTGCATACCCTATTATCCAACACGATTATAGGTTGACTCTGATGATACTTTGATACTATATATAATGACTTGGTTTAATGGGCAAATTTACGGGCTTAGGATATCAAATCTCGAATTTTTAAATTATATATTCTAAATAAAGAAGGCTAATTTTCAAGCCGTAATTTGTTATTGTTACGTCAGAATATATGAATTATTGGATGAAAGCGTGAGAATCTACAAATTATTAGATGAAAGAGTCTTTCATCAGATTTTACTCACTTGTTAAATGTAATAATTAGGTTTAGGCACATACCCGGGATTGAAAAAAGTAATTAAACTAACTAATTACTACAACATTTCAAATATTTATTAGCTACCCAGAAGGATACTATGTTTAATTTGAATAGAATAATTAATTACAAAAAAAGTGTAAACAAATAATTTCAAGTTTTGTTTGTTGTTTCGAAGTACTAATATTGTTAAATGGAAGCATATGATAATCATATATTAACTTTTAAATACATTTTTTATTTACATGACTACAACTCTTATTTAGAACACATTTATTGAGTCTTATTTACTTTTTAAAAAAATTTTAAATGAGTCTTTCTTTACATGACTATATCTCTTATTTATAAGTAGTTGCAAAAATCGGCTGATTCTACTCATAAATGGCTGATTTAAATTGGATTAGAAAGATTTCGATCCAAAAATATAGGAAAATCGGTTTTCAGAAAAAATCAGTTCGTGAATTGGCCAATTCAAGTTGATTCCAGCCGATTTGAGTTGATCTGTAAATTTGCTGATTTAAACTGATTCCATATGGCAGCAGAGGACGAGGCGGCGAGCGCAGTGATGGGGCAACGAGGGGCTGGGGGCCAACGACAGTGGGGGATGGGACGGGGTATGCTAGAGACGGATGGGACCGGCAGGGGATGGGAGGGGCCGGCGAAAAGGTGATGGCGGGGTGCAAGAGGGGGTGGGGGGGGTGTGTACGGGGCAAGACCTGCATATAGGGAGAGGCGGGGCGTACTGGGCGTGGCTGGTGGCGTGGGTGGGCGGATTGGGCGGGGGTAGCGGTGAGGTGCGCGGGGGACAGGGCGGAACCGGTGGGGGGAGGCAGTGCGGCGGCGATCGGTGGGGGTGAAGGATGGGTGGTGCGTCGGGGAGAAAGAATCAGGGAAAGAAATAATTAGTAGCATTCTTGTAATTGAAAGTTGACTTGACTCCGACTCGAGTAAAAAATAATAACTAACTCTAAATAATTCAAAAAAAAAATCCAAACAAATATGAAAAAATATCATAAAATATAATACACACCATAACAGTAAAATGACATATTTTATAATTAATAACCCACCGATTTTGACCAATCAAGTGAATCGATTCTTGCTAGATTTTTGATGAATCAGTTTGATTTGATGACTCACTTCCAATCCGATTCAACGCCCGATTCCGATTTTTGCAACTATGTTTATAACACATTTGGTGAGTCTTATCAACTTGAATCTACAAGGTTAAAAATAAAAAAAAATGAGAATACTTATAAATTTTCAAATGAATCTATTATTTTTAATCTTTTCATCTTAATTTCAAAAGTAATTATGATAAAAATATGTTTAAAATATTTTCTAAATATAATTTTTTTAGAAACTAAAAAAAATTAAGAGTAAAATTTTTCATTTTTTTTTCAAAATAATTTTTTTAAAATCTTCCTATATACAACCTTCATTATGTTTGTTCCACCGAAATGACTCCACTTTAGGATGTAGCTCATATAAGTATTATAAGGTGTAGCTCATTTTAATGTTTCTCTTTATAAATTAGTCTTAGAATCAATAGTTTAAAGATCAAGATAAATTACAAGAAAAGAAAAACTTGAGAAAATATGATTTACATCATTTTCATTTAAACTTGATTACATTTAAGTAAAAAAATTATAAATCATGTAAGAATGATTGATAAGAATATTTGTAACACCTTTATTTTTGTTCACTTAAGAACTAAATTAGAAATGTTACGATTGAGTTGAGTTGAGTCATATATAAATAAATTAATTTGTAAGATTCAAATGATAATTAGATCAAAACAATCTTCTTGATGTCTCAAGAATGGAAGATAATATTAAATATACATGAAAATGTATCAAGCATAGATAAAATCATAGAAGAAAATAATGGCTCACTTAACACAAGTGTTTATAGCATATATCTGTCCTTCCAACAAAGTTGACCCACCATAGGAACATTAGACCTAAATATATAATAAGAAAAATATAATGTTACTGCTTTGAAAAATAATTAGTACAAACTAGCAAGTGAAATATGATATTGCATGACAAAAAAACCACATATATATATATATTCTCCATCTGAACTTTCAAAGGACAGCTACTTAGGAGTCATTAAGCTACAAACTCGACATCATCCCGGATTGAACTGGTGGTACATTACTTGGCAATACATGGTCCCACTCTTAGGAAAAACCACATATCTTAAGCCCTCTCAAAGCCTCCATATAACACATGGCCTAGAGTACAATGATCGAGTTCTCTCATGCATCTGCCTTCAGTAACACATGTCTAGACATGCATTGTGCACAACAGTATGTGTATACTCCACACCTTTTTGTGTATGAGGAAGTTAAAGACATAGAGATGTCAGGACCCCTTGAGAATGAAACAACCCTCTCACTAATCTTGAACCTGTTGTGACCTGCATATATGCCCGTTCACGGTATACGTAAGGTCAATTTCACTAATTCTCTGCTCATTGAAAACTCGATAAAACTAGATATAAGGTTGAGAAGGAGATAATATAAGTAGGTCCACAGGCAACGTGAGGAGGAGCTAAGTTTGAAAATAACTCGAGGGATCTTATTCTCATAGGTTATTAATCACGGACGTAAAAATACATCTACATGGCCTACGTTAAGTGGGATATGAGAAAACAACTACTTAACACATCCTACGATTTGAAAATCAAATCCAAACTAGAGTAAGCGATATGAAAAGAATCTTAATATACTTGTAGTCCAAACTCTAAGCGCATTGGCACATCTACAGCAAACTTGGACTCAGGAACCTACATCGGAACCCATTGTTAAATAAAAGACTGACAACTCTATGTTGCATAATTGTGGTGTATGTTCACATCAACAATAACATCACAACAAGGGGACAATGCTAAATAAAACTACAACTAAACATTAAGCACGCGAAATGAGAAAAGATAAGCAATAAATCACCAACAAATAAATAATGAATAACAAAATGAATAAACTCATAAATAAATAGATAAATAATAAATACATGAGAATAAATAACACTAATCATCAAATAATAACATAATTATACTATATAAGTATGTGGCTAAACATGGGTAAATAATAAATAAATAAATAAATAATAATTTGATATATATATATATATATAATATATTAATTAATCATGAATAATAATGGTATAGCTATCAAATACATGAATATATAATTAAACACAAATAAATAATAAAATATGCGTGAGAGAACATATAAATATAATAATAATAAATAAATAAATAAATAAAATTTACTAACATGAATAAGATTAATATTAATAAGTAAATATATCATCAATAATAATCAATAATTATACATGCATTCATCATAATCTATAAATACATAAATAATGAAAGGAATAATAAATAAATAAATAAATAAATAAATAATATATCAATAAAGGAAAACACTCATAATATTAAAATATGCTAAATAATGTGAATTTGCATTTAAAATAATGTTGGGAGTCTTGAATTACTTAAAAACAGTCTAAAAACAAACAAAAATTGTTTAAAAATGGCTGAAAAAGGCAACTAACTTGACCCAAGTGAGTTTGATCAAGTTGAGACGAGTCGACTTTGCTGTGTCAACTGCTTAACTAGACTGAGTCGAGTTGAGCTGGACTTGGTGGATGCGGACATAGACTCAGTCATGATCATAGGACTGTAGGCAGGTGAACTTGGTCGCGGGTTGGGCAGACATGGTCACGAGCTGGCGGACACAAACACAACTGAAGCGGGTAAACGGCCCAACAGTTCCCAGCATTCTCATCGCTGAAAACGGTAATGGCAGAGACCCAAGGGTCCGTGCTAGTCCCGATTGATGAAAAATGGCTTGGAAGGGGCAAAAATCACTGCTGAGTAGTTGGAGTCGCCTGTGATGATTCTAACGGCTAGGTTGGTCTCAAAATGGCGGTCGACGAGTGAGGAATGTGTATGAGGTAAGGATCAAGAATGCATGGTTGGTGACTGGCCAAAAAATGGTTGAAAAGGGATGAAATTGCCCTCGAGGGTACTGAGGTCGCTGGTGGTGATTGTGGCCACGATGAGGGTCGGGGTTGATCTCAAATGGAAAATCTCGGTGAGGGCAAGATGTCCGGCTGGTCGGCCTCACCAATAGAGGCTCGCATGCGTCCAAAAATGGCCTTGAAGGCAGCGGCGGCAATGGAAACCGGCAAAGAAAATGTTGTTTTCAGCGACCAATGAAGCGGCACTGGTTTCGAAGTTGGGCCTGGGTCGATAGTGGGTCATGAGGTGGTCATGGTAGTACCGGTCTGGTGGCTGAAGGGGGGTCAGAGACTCACCGGCGGCGGCCCAAAGTGGCAACGACAATAATCATCTCAACATCATGGGAGAAATTCCTGAAAGATGCGTGGCTAGGGCTTCTTGTATACCACCCAAATCTTGCCACGTGGCGAGATCAGGTAGTATAACAATTTGTGGACTCGGTGGAGTCCATCTAGGGCACATACAATATTATATATATATATATATACATATATCTATATACACACACATGGCTAGAAAGCTCGAATCGACGGCGACAAAAATTGAAATTGACTTGAGGCCTGAAAATGCCTCTATGGATGGAAATTGAGGCAAGAAAGTTAAATGAGCCTCGACCTTGAACTCAATCAAGCGAAGATCTAAAACTCTAATCAAACTAGGCCCCATAAGGGCAATCCGATAGTCCAAAATCCCTGAGATACATGTAAATGAGATAACCTAAAAACCCCTAAACAGATACTAAATGCTTCAACAATTTAGTCTAGCCCTAAAGCCCCGTGCTAACACAATAAAAAATCTATATATCTTGTGTATACAATGATAATTTATACTAAGCTATTATCTGTATATCAGGCGATACTCAACCTCCGTGACATGCTCATACGACCATTTGGGCTCCATATTCATAGTCTAAAAGTTGAATTGATTTGAATCGACTAAAGATTGGCCAAAACCGGGCAAAGCAACAAATGGGTAAAACCCTAATCCGAAGTTGGGGTTTTACAATAATATTTTAAAATAGTGAGAAAAATGTCTATATATATATATATATATATATATATATATATGTTTGAGCAACGAGTGCTCCACTGGCTAGATGCTCAAAGAAATAAGAATTCTAAGGTGTTAATTTGAATGGTTCAGGTGATGGTGGATCATGCTAGGGAGCTATTACCTATGAAAGTTGAGTTGAATGAACAAAGAATAAAAATAAAGATAAAAGACAAGCAAAGTTTTTTTCGTTGTTTTACATGCAATTCAATGTGAAGTCCTGAAAGTTAATTCAGGGTGAGATTGAAACTCATAATCCACTAATTTCTTACTTTATATTACACGATAACGGTGGATTTTTACCACTTTAATTTCTTGACTCCGATATAGAGCTCGTCCGGGATAGCAGCTGGGATTTACACCCTTAATGGCTGTAGTGGGAGCTTCGGCGACAATCGGACGGCAACTAGGAGGGATCACTAACCGGACTTCAATGGCACTCCTTCAAGCTCTGACGAGACAGCGACACTCAGGGATGATTAGCAAAGCGATAGTCTTTCCTCCTCAGTACAAGTCGGCAGGCCTTTGACTCTCTTCTCCTTTGTGTGAACAGACTCCGACAGCTCCTCGTCAAGGCTCCGACTGGTGCGAGGCTTAGGCAAGGTGGCAAGGATCCTAGCGGCCCGGCCTTCCACCATGGTGTCCTCTTGTAGTAGTGGCAATGAAGGCCCACGACCAGCAATAACAATGATCCACGATGCGAAGCTCTGGGTTGGTGCAGTAGTACTAAACTCTCCAAAGCTCTCCTCTTCACAACAAGTTACAACATGGGGTGGGGTAAGGTAGGGCTTCCATGGCGACTCGGTAGCACAACTCCGGCAACTATTCACGGCAAGGTTCTAGGGTAGGTCTCTGGCAGAAACTCTTCGGCTCCAAGGTAATGGTCTCGGCAACAGTGAGCTTTTCACGTCAAGGTTGCAAATCTCCTAGGCAGTGGAGTGATGGTGGTGAGGTAGCAATAAGGGGCCAAGCTTTTATCCATTGGGCAGAACTTCCATGTCCACACTCTAGCAATATGTTGGGGCGAGGCTAAACCACCGGCAGCACTCCAACGGACAAGGCTTCGGGTGAGATGACAATCCTAGCAGCACTCAATGGCACTAGCATGTGTGGGCTCTAGCCCTTTCCTTAACGAGAGCAGAAACACTCTAAACCCAGTTCATTTTCAAACCGAATTAAAATTATTATTGTAGATCAAACCAACTTTTACTTCGGGTTAAGTTGGTTGACCTAAACCTAAGCAACAAGGGATCTAGACCTTCTAGGCATTTTAAGACGAAAAAAACACGACAATGTACAACCAATGCATGTATGAAATGCACACCCTAGTAAGATACTACGTGAATGTCATAACAATTAATCACATTCAAAAATTAATTAAATTACAATAAAATTATAAAAAAAACTTTAAAATGAAATGAACATAATTTCCCTTAAAAGTACAATAAGGGGCAAACCTGTTTAACACAACATACTATCACGACACAATATACAATTTTTAGAACACAACAAGATTATAAACAACAAAATAAAGTTTCAAATTGGGTCTTGACTTATCTCCGTAACACATACGACATAATTACTAAGTCAATCTTAGAGCATCTCAAATATTTTCAAAATAAAGCAAATGATATCATAAAATCATATGTCATGACAAAACACACAATAAGTGAAACACACTATGCCATGTGTGTGTGTGCAAATAGCAATCATTGTTCTTCCACAAAGGCCGATATATCCCACTCCTAATCCTCACCTATATAGATAATAAAAACATCAACAGATATTACTGGTTTGGAAATAACTAAATATTAAATTGGCGAATGAGAGCCGGCTCTCATGTAAAAGAAAATAATCATATTACTTCGACTAAACGCTCAAAGGGCAACTATTGAGGAGCTATCAAGCTACAAACTGGATGGCATCCCATACTGACCGGTATTGTACCAATTTTGGCATTATCTAAAAGTCTCACTATTGGGAAAACTAGTATCCTAAGCCCTCTTCAAACCTCTATATTTCTCCTATCTCAGAGCACAAAAGCCAAGTACTCTCATGTAGTTATTATCAGTACTTTTTGATACCACAAGTTTAGACTTACATTGTACATAACAATACATATCTACTCCACGCCTCTCTAGGTGTGAGGAAGCTCAAGACGTGAAGTTATCAGGATCTCTCAGAAATGGAACAACCATTTCACCGAGCCAGAGCCCATTGTGACTTACACATGTGCCCTCTCACGATATGTGGAAGTCGGTTTCTCCAACTCTCGCCTCACAAGAAGATCGACAAAAATTATATTTATAGGGCTCGAAAGGGGATTATGTAAATAGGCCCAAAGGAAACTTGCGGTGAAATTGAGTTTTCGAAAATGGCTCAAGGGATCTCACTCTTGAGGGTTCTTAATTCTAGAATAATGTTACATTTAAAACAACCACTTAACAGGTTTAGTGATCAATAAATCAAACATCGAAGGAATAGAACGATAAATCAAGAGGCGAGTCCTAACGAACTTGGTAGAAGCTCTAAGCGAGGTCCGGGCCTTGACAATGAGTTCTAACTATGTACCTACACAATAAAACTACGCACTAACACCCATGGAAACTACATGATGCATGAATGATTTGATGAATGAACAAGTAGACAACAACTACTACAACATGATAAATAAAATTAAATGGATAGGGGAGTGGCATGATAACATGCAACTAAATCTCATATATATATATATATATATATAAAATGGAAGAAAGCAAGTCCACATAAAAAAATTTGTAATGCAGTCAATAACAATAAAGATAAATGCATTTCATGATTTAGCATGTTCAACATTTGATTAATATGAGGGATCCATAAATCATTAGCAGCAAGTTATCAAAGATTTAAGTTAACAAAATCATCAAACATAAATATTAAAGTTTTAAACTTCAATAAAGTGTGGATGAGGCAATCAATTCATTAATCAATGCTAACGTTCATCACTAGGCTATTTAACCTTCATAACCTAAATCAATCAATTAGTATTTGTACATAGCTAACTAGTTCTCCCCCTTTTTATTTTCCATCAAAGGTGATGATGATACCATATCTTGACAATTTAAGTAGCAAGTGTGTCGATGATAAGTAATTCAACATTCAATTATCTTAATGACCTTCATTACGATTCAAGAATCTATCATCTCCTAGTCTATTCAATAGTAACAATGTGAAACAATTAACAAGTGTTTTAAATTAACTAATCAAGTTTCCATTTTTAAATTCCATTATAAGGTTAATTATTTCCCACATCATCATATCACAAATGAACACTCAATTAGTTGCTAATCTACATCCCAATTGTCACAACTATTAATTCGTGTATCAAAGTTAAGCAAAAAAATAACCATCATCAATAACATACTTAATTCCATAATTGAAAAATCTAAACCATAATCAATCACTAAGGCATATATTTGAATCCTAAATGAACCATTTCACAATCATCCCAATCACAAATTAACACCACAATCAAATAGATAATTAAGTTATATAATTGTAAAATTAATACATAACTCCATAATCTTTTTTAAAAAAACCACAAAAGCTACATAATAATGAAATATAATTGTGATGTAATACAAGAAAAAAAATTATAATGAACTAAAATGGGAATGGAAACAATGGGTACCTAACAACCCAAGGAGGAGGCGACGACGACGATTAGGAAGTGGAGGCGACGGTGACGGTTGCAGTTGCCGAAGTGAGGTGACAGTGCTATTGTGTGGGAAGGGGAGAGGAGGCTAGGGAAGGCTAGGGCTAGGGTAGGAGGGAGGAGGTATGGGCTGCCACTGATCGGCGACTGGCCAGTGGCGTTCTGCTATTGTCGTTGGCCAAGTGGGTAGGGAGGAAGGTTGAGTGGGGTAGAGAGAAGGGATGGGAAAGGGAGGAGAAGGGATGGAAAAAAGGGGTCAGTCAAGGCAGCAGGTCGGTGGCAGGGAAGCGATGGCGACGTTCTGCCAACTGTGACTAAGGATGGGCTGGGCTGGTCGACTAAGGCTGTGGGGAAGCGATCGAGTACTGGGGAAATGGGAGGAAGAAGGGGGAGAGGGAGACTGGGAATTTGAGGAAGAAAATGATTTTTTTTTTGAAAATTTGAAGGATATTTTAGTAATTTTACACTCGGCTAAGATAAGACCAATTAGATGTAAAGTGGGGTTCTTAGAGCTTCTAAAAACTTTATAAGGGTTGCCAAGGAGTGTCAAACAAGTCAAGGACGCGAGTCAAAAATAAAAATGGAAAATAAATCGACCCTGATATCTGTCGAATGACATGCTCTAGAAGCTACCAACCCAATCAAAAATCCTAACCAATGCGTCCTAATTCGATCAACTACCTAACTCTATTTCTACTATCCACTGGGGAAAATAAAATAAAAAGATCATACTCTAATATATACAGATAACTTAGTTTGCTGCTGTGTAGCTAACACTATTGTCATATACTTGGGTATATAAGAACCGTCATAGAACGTACAGACGGCCAGTTTCGGCCTCACCCATTGACCCGGACAAACGGTCAAACCAACCAGCTCGCGACTATAAAACCCTAACTTGGGTCTCGAGTTTTATAGTATGCACGAGGTCAAATTTGCCAACTCTCATCTCATTGAAAACTTGATAAAAACAATATATACGGTTGGGAAGGGATTTATATAGGTAGGCCCAAAGGCAACGTGAGGTGGAGTTAAGTTTGAAAACAACTCATGGGATCTATCCATGAGGGTTATTAATCACGGAAGTAGAATATGTCTAGATGACCCATGTTAAGGGAGGTCCGATAAAACAGCCACTTAACCGTCTTACAATTTAAAATCAAATCCACAATAGTCTACAATGACAAATCTAAGAAGAGTCTAAACTGGCTTGTGGTCAAGCTCTAAGTGCATTAGCACATCTACGATGAGTTTAGAATCTAGAACCCACATCGGAACCCACCGCTAAATAAAAGACTAACAATTCTATATGATACATGGTTGTAGTGTATGCTCATATCAACAACAACATCCCAATAAAGGAGCATGTTAAACAGAACCACAACTAAACACCTGGCATGCAAAACAAGACATGTTCAAATAATTAAAAAATAAATAAATAAAATAAGATAAATAAATAAAAGAACAATATTAAAAATAACAGTGAAGAAGTAACATTAAGAAAAGTAATAAATAATAAATAGCAATAATAAAATCAATAAATAAACTAAAAACATATGCACGAACAAACAAATAGATGAATAAATAAATAAATAAATAAATAAATAAATAAATAAAGTTTGATAAGCATGAATAAGATTAATATTAGTAACTACATATATCATCAATAATAATAATAATAATAATAATAAATAATCATATAAATATGCATCATCTACAACAAATATTAAATAAAAAATGATAATAAATAAATAAATAAATAAACAAATAAACAAATTAATAATAAACAATGAAATACACTCATTACATCAATATATGCTAAATAATGTGAACACGTATCTAAACTAATGTAGTTAGTCTCAAATTACCGAAAGCGGTCAAAAAACGACTAAAAACAAGCTAAAAATAAGGTGGGAATGCCTGCCAAGTTGAGCTGAGTCAACTCTGTTTAGTCAACTAGCTGACCTGGACCAAGTCGAGTTGGGCTGGACTTGGTGGGTGCGGACATGAACAAGATTGGTCAAGAGACGGACTCAGGCGCGGCTAGACGTGCGTGGACAGGGTGAACGGGCACCAAATGGACTGCCGCTGCCCATAGTCAAAAAGTGCTAACTATCGCACGATGGGGGATGCCGTCGGTCATGATCAATAGGGGACAATGAGGAGAAGGTGTTGGCGAAGGTAACCGACGGTGTCCGACCGCCAGTTGGCCAGAAAATAGCCAAAAAAAGGCGAAATCGACGCTGGGTTATGGTAGGGATCGAGGGTGGTTTCAAAAGTTCAGCCTCGGCGAGGGGAAGTCATCTGGGGTGATGGTTGGCAATGTCCGGCCAGTGACTGACCAAAAAATGGCTAGAAAGAGACAAAAACTCTGTTAAGAAAGTGCAAGTCGCCGACAATGATCGCAGCCACGGTGGAGGTCGGGGCTGGTCTCAAAAGGAAGATCTCAGCTAGGGCAAGCTGTCAAGCTGGTCGGCCTAGCTGGAGGATGCTTGCCGACACCCAAAAATGGCTTGATTAGCGGCTAGGGTGGTGAGAAATGGACAAGAAAATGGCCCTACCAACGGCTATTGTGGTGGCACCGATGCTAGAGTTGGGCTTGGATTGATAGCTAGTAACGAGGCAGTCACATTGGTACCGGTTTGGTGGCCAGAAGAGGGCCAGAGACTCGCTAGCTATAAAACCCGATTTGCTTATAGTGACATAAGCACCCCCAATTTTTACTCTCCGACCTTGTAGGATCTATTGATGTACAACATGTTATTTTGTTCTTGGAAATGTTAAGAGTCAATAGTAAAATTTTGAGCTTAATCTAACCACTAAATAGTTACACGATTAGTGTGTGGCCTAGGAACACTGTTCCAAAACCTTTGGGCCGAGCATAATGGGTTGTGTTACCCCTTGATTGGCACATGGGCTAGCCATGGTGGAATTTACCTACGAACTTTAGACTATAAGAACCCACCCAACCAAATTTAAGGCCATTTGGACATTGTTAGGCCCATCCAAAAAATTGTCTTACAAGCCCATTCAATGAGAACCTAAGGATTAATTAAAGTCCACTAAGTGAACATAAAACCAAAACCTTAATTATGTTACCTAATAAGGTTAAAAATTTACTTAGGTCCTAATTAAGATAATTAAGTGATGTTTAAGTATTGAGCATATGTGGAGGCTTTGCCTTGTTTTGTGTGCCGATATGACCCGATTCTTATTCAGTTTCTTCTCCATGCTAGGTATCACGAGTAAGCATATTGACTATAATGCAGATCTCTAGTCATCCAAGTCTACTTTCCCTTTGCTTCATCATTATTTGACTTCATGTGTGTCGGGTTTCATCGCATTTTACACGTAGGACAGCATCGACGACATTTTTTTGGATCACTCTGATGTCGAACTATTTAGCTGTGTTTTCTACACGTATTTAATAAAACTTTAAGGTTGAGACCCCTTGATGATTTTCAAAGATAAGATCCAGAAACTAAGTATTAAATCCTCTCCTAAGCCTATATGTATGAATATGAGTGTTTATAGCTTTTACTAGTAAGAGTGTGTATGGGATGTGTGGACCTCAGTAGTACTCCTACAAACCTTGTGGTAGTGCATGCGGAGTATGAGGGGTTTGTGTAATGCGGAATACCCATTTGTTAGCTTGTTGTTTTACCGATAGTTATTCAGACCGATAATCAAATTTATTTGATTACTGACATGGTTTTCTATTATATATAGGTGAAGTTCCCTAGCATTGGCCGGCCTAGGTGCATGGACCAAGCGGCTTAGTGGTGGTGGTGACGGGGGCCCTGTGTTATGTTGTCTATTTTGGTCTATGTATTTTGTAGATGACTATATGACAAGCTTGTGCCCTAACTATGTGAACCTTGTGTGATTCAGATGTATGCCATGATGGTTGTGTTAAGCATGTTTTATTGTTATATTATTATGTTATTACTATGGAGCTATAATACTTCGGGGTAAGGCTAACAATCATTTGCAGGGTATATAAGCTCCACAGTCATGGGACATGACGAGGAACTACTTCAGGTATACGAAACGTATTTAGCTGCAATTGTTTGTGTGTTAGAGTAACATGGGTAGAGGAGCTTACGGTTCACACCAGTTGAAGATCCATGTGAAGTCTGGGTATTAGGGTTTGATGCCTTGATACTCGATGACACTGTGTAATTTCTCTAACGTTTTAATTATTGTTCACATAGGGTCTGTGGAACAGGTAACTGGAACTCTTGTTTAAATACTCATATCATCTTCATGTAACTAATAAAAAGACCTAAGCCAATAACTTGAACTAAGTAGTAAGAATATGATATACACAACAACATACAGCCTCAATACTATAGTAGAGGTGTCCTTCTTCTACAGTTGGGAGTGATCATTGCATTTTTAAAGTCACTGCACATAGTTGTTAGGGGAGGTTCTACCTTTGTTATAGCATGGGGTGTTCATATAGGGTTCCTTTAAGTCTAAGATCCGCCTTTGTAGTATGAACTATGCACACATTATATGAAAACCAACCTTGGTGTCCATCTTAAGCCTCCCCGAGGGTTGAGATCCACTTTTGTAAAGTATGTTCGCAATAGCCCAATGAGTAGCGTCCAAATTATAATATCTCGATTTGGTCTGTGCCTTTGGAACAAATTGAGGTGTTACAACTTAGTATTAGAGCTAACCTCTTAGACTATTAAGATGACATACTTTCAAAATGCGTGTGTTGTACTTGCGTGTTGTATGTTGCATTATATGCCGGCATGATACGTTGCATGTCTATATGTTGTACTTTGTTGTTCTGTTTAAGATCCCTCACCACCCTGAACCAATCCGCAGCCTAGGCAACAAGTATGCCTTTGTGTGTGTTTTCACTAACCTCATTTTTGGTGTTTCTAGCAGGTCACTTTGTGTGTGGCAGTTTACGAGCCACAGTTTGTAAGTCATCTGTGTTAGTTAGTCTATGGTTAGTGTTAGTGGTCAGATAGTCGATGCAGATGGTAGGAGGGCTGTAAGGACCCGCCCGTTTCGAGCCACGAGCCAAGTATTACTATATGAAACTAAATATTTCATAAATTAATTTTCTATTAATTTTCATTATTTTTAACAAATCCACAATAATAAATTTAATATATAAATGCTCGGAATAATTAAGTCTCATAAACTGAACCAAAATCCCATTGTCATGCAAACAATCTCGAGAAAAGAATAGTTCAATAATAGAGTCTTTTAGCTGTCCCAACTCTACCCATCCTTCCATGCTCATACCTTCAGAGGCAATTTCGCGTTAGTGATAAAAACACTAAGTCGTATACTTAAATAAAACAAGTCAATAAAATCCCTATTATTGTTTCAAGAGTCTTTTAGTTGTTATGAGCCTATGCTGAGCTCGTTATATGCTGGGAGATGTGGCCACCCCATCCAGGTACCATCCCATGCATGCACACACATGCTATGTGGCCCATGGCCTGTAGTTACCGATATTTGCCATTGACTCACCCTCTCGATATCACAAGTGCATAATGAGTCGTCTTGCGCCATTACGCCTTATCACCCCTTTCGGCATGGGGACAAGTGTTCAATCTTTCAGGGGTGCTACCTTGTGTCGAATTGAGTCGACCCTGGTTGCGCTCAGCGCGTGGTGATCGAACACTCGAGTTGGCCAAGACTCCCACATAGTAATTTTAAAGGGTGTGGCCCCGTATCGGACTGAGTCAATTCCTTAATCTCGAATGCAATCAGTGTATGGTGATCGAATTTGGGCTCAGACTGACTAGAGCTACCAATAAGGGAAAATACAACATTTTAAATAATTATACGGACCTGAAATTATGATGAGGTATCTGCAACTACGACACATGATCCTAATATGAATGTAATTTCTCTAAAGCCAAGTGTGCTCACAAGCTATCCAGAGGATGTTTGATTTAACAATAGAACTCTCCTTTATATAGAAGAATATGTGTGGAATTCAAGAAGTCATTATATTAAATTTTATTAATATGTGTGGAATTTAAGAAGTCATTACATTAAATTTAATAGAAAAGAACATAATCACTCAGAACTATATCATTTGTGTGATAATAAAAAATCAAAAGTTTACTATTAAGTGAATACGAATGGGTTATAAATGATATTGATTCATAAGAATTTATTTAATTAAATATTATTTATGGTTCATTTTAAGGTTTAAAAACCCTAAATAAAATAACCTAATTATTTTTTTTGTGGTTTTACAAGGACGCCAAAGTAGACTGTTGCTACATAGCAGGCCTTCCCCTGATAGGCGATCCCCATTGCCCGTGTAGGAGCTGATGGTGAATCCCCAGACAGATCTGATTAAGGTCTTGCGCGAGTAGTAGGCCCTAAGTGTAACACCCCG
>JAURVB010010376.1:0-29629 GCA_033002965.1 Piper betle | reverse complement strand
ATTTGTAAGAGATGATCAATAATATTACAATGGCTTTGATCGTTGTGCTTGTTCTGCTGACACTAGCACATACCTACGCAAAGAGAACTCCGATTGTGGGTATTCTTTGTGTCATCTTTGGGACTTGTATGTAATGGTAGGTCTATAATAATCCCACTTGAATGCGTATATATACACATTATTAGCTTGTATACTTCTATTTCATGTTACGATTGATTTGTTATTCTGATTGGTATGGAGAGAAATGTTATTAGGACGAAGAGTCTTAGCTTCGTGCCATCCTACCTCTCCCTTGCTAACTTCTCCAATGGTATTAGAGGTCTATAATATTATAGATTTTATCTCATAAATATTTTGACCACATGTAACTTATACGAACTATATTTTTAATTTAAACTTTTTTAACGGATCCCACATAGTAGGGCTAGAAACAGTTTAATGTGACATATTTTTAAAATTTAAAAAATACATTGATTTAAAAGTATTTTAAAAGTAATTTATATTGTAATTATTTTGATAATTAAGATAAAAAGATTAAACACATTAAATTGATTTGAAAAATTTTAAGTACTGTAATTATTTTTTACATTAAATAGTGGGACCTATATATGAGCTATATGAAACATGAGATTATTGTAAAACTCATAACTTGAGTTAAAATTTTACATTAATGAACTAGTTAGTTTAGTCATCAGTTTGAGTTGAGTCAGCCTCATTACATGATGTGATACGTCGAGCAAAGTCAAATATATTCGAATATATGATAATAATGTTAAAAAAATAATAAAAAATAAGTTATCAGAATATATAATATTAAGGTAATTATTTTTTTATATATTTAATCATAAAATTATTTTTAAGTTGAATAATATATTAAGATATACTATATAGATTATTTTGGTGTGATTTAATATATTATATTTTATGGTATTTTTTAATATTTTTTATTTTTTTTAAAAAAATTATTAAACAATAATAAAAATTATGAAACAATAATTATTAAACAATAATAATAATTTTTACTTGCGACGTTGCGACCAAACCCTTCACCTCACGTTTCCCGCTCTCTCCTCGATCGCTGCCCTGACGTGGCCCCCTCTCTCCCCGATCAACGCCGCCGAGCTCCGCCGGAGCCTCGCCGAGCCGTTCTACACCATCCTGGCCTTCGCCTGACCTCCACGATGCGGCGAAGGAGTCGGAACACGCTGCGCTCCCGACGCCGACTCCCGCCATCGCTGCCCCTTCAACCCAGACGCCTCTCCCCCCGCCGTACGCTGCCGCCGATGAGTAGGAGGAAAAATAGATAGTGGCGGAGGGTATATACACAGCGGCGGAGGAATATGCAGCCTGCGCCGCGTGCGTACCATCTACTTTAGCCTCGGCCTCGACCACGCCCTCGCGGCCTTCTCTGGCCATATGCAGCTCGGCGACACCTACTCCATGCTCAGCCAGCTCGACCGCTCCATCGCCTCATACGTCGACGGACCTACACGCTCGGCCCCTCCGACCCCAGAGTCACCGAGACCGAAACTTGCTGGTACCTTTTCCTCCCACTCATCCTCTTCAGCTATTTTAGAGGATAAAGAAACAAAATGATATTATTATTGTGTTTCTTTCTAACGCAAAATCCTATTATTTTTGTGATCATTGGAAGGTAAAATGATATTATTATTGTGTTTCTTTCTAACGCAAAATCCTATTATTTTTGTGATCATTGGAAGGTGAATTGGCCATAATCGACATTTTGATCTTCTTCTATAATAATAGCTAAGTTGGAGGGGGGGAGGATAACAATGATGGTGCATGCAATTTCACTGGAAAATTCGGTTTCAACTAAAAAACACCCCTTCGGAATCGTAACAACTTTTTGGTCACACTCTATCTCTCATCTGATCGATCACGACCCCCTATTCTTCTCCTCCAATATTTTTCTCATTTCTTCTTCTAAACCTCTCTCTCCCATTTCACTCTTCGTCCACCATGATCACTGCCAATGCTGCTCGTAACATTGTCGGCATCATCGGTATAAATATCTCTCTTTCCCTCCCCCGTTTTGTGTGTATTTGTGGCCATCTTGTTTTGATTGTAATATTGGTGGTGCCGTGTTTTCGTTACTGGTTTTCGTATACTAACTTTGCATTTGGCTTTCTGCTAGCGACGTGTTTGTATGAGTTTGAGTCATCGATTTTCGTGTTCTTTTCGCTTGCATGGAGTTGTGTGGGGTATTATTTTGGTTTTGTATTGCTTACTGCTTTGGTTTGTGGGTTTTTGTTCATTTGTATAACAATATTGATACATTAATATCCGTGTATATTGATTGATTGATCCTGGGTTTTTCTGGGTTGGTTGATCGACGATGGTCTCTGCCAGCATTGTTACTGCTAATAGAGGTTGAAGTTTTTACTTGCTTTTACTACTGAAATGATCACCCCAAAAATTATTTTTTCCTGACGAGAAAAAGGACAGTAGGTTTTGTTTTTCACTTTTTCGGGTATTTGATCCATCGTCGTTGGTGCGAATTGGTTGTTGTGAAACAAATTGATCTAAATACTGAACAACAATTCAATATTGAATTCATTTGTTTTGTCTCCATCCTTTCTTTTCGATTAATTGATTTTTTATGTTATCTTCCAATTCGTTTATATGAAATAAACTAAATCTTTAGATTTTGTTGTTGGAATGTGTAAAAATGGCGGCGCCGTTATGCACTTCTCCATCTCATAATTTTTCCACCTCTCGGTACAAACAATTGATCTTTCTCAATCTACTTCTTCAATGTTTTGTACAATGCTTTGCATATTGTTGCTTTCTGTTTTGGTGTGTGGGTTTTCTTTGTTTAGCTTCTTCATCATTAATGTTTTTCTAATGTAAGCACATGAGGCGTTTTGTTTTTGTATGTTTGAGTTGTTGTTGATCATGATGTTCTTGTTGGGCTTGCATGGAGTGGTGTTTGGTGGTGTTAATATATAGATTTTGCATGCTTCCTGTTTTTGGTTTGTGGGTTTTCGTGGGTTGATTGATATACCTCTTCATTTTTGCCTCTATGTCATTGGTGTGATTGATTGCCTCTTAGTTTTCTGTGCTGTTGGATAGTAGATAGTTGATGATTTCTCATGCTAATGCTGCTCATCATAGGTTGTTAGGATTATTTGCTGCTTTTTATTAAAAAAATCAGTTTTTTGACAACTTCAAGCCATCAAATTATTTTGTTCCCCATATTTAGTCGATCAAAGTATCAAGTTAGTTGCTTTATATTTACTGCAACTCTCTCTCTTTTCTTTTCAAGGCTATTGTTTACTAGTCTTTAATTACTCAATTTTCGCCCATTTAATTTTGTCAAAAATCTATTCTTTTTCAATCCTCCTTTTGTAACCTCAAATGGTTAATGATATATGATTTAAATTAATAACACTACTCGATCTTCTCTTTGTCTACTAACAGGAAATGTTATCTCCTTTGGATTGTTTCTCTCCCCTTCGTAAGTATACATACACCTACATCAAAGATTATTGATTATATATCTTTACAATTCTACTCATTACCTTCAAATTAGTAGGTTGCATGTTAGCTTTAACAGACTTTTGGCATGATACCTTGTCTTAGGTCATACCGATAGTTCTCTTTATTTATTGTTCAATATATTTATTTTTCAAATTGGGTTTATTTACATAAACCTGATTCCTAAAAATATAGTTAATATCACGTAATAACCGATACAGTTCTACTTATTCGAATTTGTTGTTTGCAGGCCGACCTTCTATGGCATATTCAAGAGAAAACCACAGAGCAGTTCAAACCTGATCCCTATTTGGCCACTGTAATGAGCTGCATGCTATGGGTCTTTTATGGAATGCCTTTTGTTCGCCCCAATAGCCTCCTCGTCGTCACCATTAATGCCATTGGCCTTGCCCTCGAAGGCATATATCTTACAATATACTTCGTATATGGCTCCAAAAAGCAACGAGTATGTACCATCATATCTCATCTTCTAATGTATATATATGGGTATGTACATGGCAACCGTACGTAAATAAAACTAATGTTGTTTCCTCTGAATTTGCACAGCTTAAAGTGTTCAAATTTCTAGCACTGGAGTTTGGTATAATGGCTTTGATCGTTGTGCTTGTTCTAACACTAGCACATACCTATGCAAAGAGAACTCTGATTGTGGGTATTCTTTGCGTCATCTTTGGGACTTGCATGTATGCTTCTCCTCTTACTGTAATGGTAGGTTTATAATAACTCCACTTGAACATATTATTAGCTTGTATACTTATATTGCATGTTATGATTGATTTGTTATTCTAATTGGAATGCAGAGAAATGTTATCAGGACGAAGAGTGTTAGGTTCATGCCATTCTACCTCTCCCTCGCTAACTTCTCCAATGGTGTTTGCTGGACCATTTACGGCCTCATCGAGTTTGACGTTAACATTCTTGTGAGTTCTATAGTTTCTTCCATTACCCATGATCATTTCATTCCATCAATCCTAGCTTTGGATTATATTATAGCATGGAATTTGAATTAGTCATTTGCATCACTGCTTCAACTTGTTGAGTTTTATCTTGTATGAATACGAGTGATTTTCTGTTTAGTGGTTGAGAAATTCTAGGAACGGCCATATAAGTTGAATTTAAATTGTTTGTTCAGATTGTGTGGGTCTCTTCTCCCTTCTTTCTAGCTATCTGCTCCTATTTCCTATCACACTTTGATCTTTTTGTGATCTTATACATCTAAAATAATGATGACCCATGATTAATTCGTTGATTGAATTTTTTTGTTTATAGATTCCTAATGGGTTGGGAGGGATCTTTGGGGCGATCCAGTTGATCCTCTACGCTTGCTACTACAGCTCCACGACCTGGGAGGACGAAGTTGATGACAAGCAACAGACAGAGCTTGGGCCGCTGCCAACAACAAACCCATCTTCAATTGCACCTCAAAGTGAGGCGTGAACGAGAAGGAAGAAGATTGGTCATTGCCACTCTTCACATTATCCTCATGTCCGGGTTGTTTTTGGGTGCAGCTTGATTTGGGTTGATCCCTTGTGTTTTCTTTTTGGTTTTTGGATTACTAGTTGTATGGAAAATTATGTCTCTTCGTTAATATGCAGTTGGTTGAGGATTTTTATGGTAGTAAAATTCTGGGTTTTTGCATTTGGAAGGAAGCAATCAGGTATGAGATCACGACGATCGGAAATTGGGGTTTCTTCACTATCGTTCTTCATGCATGCCTCTGCAACTTCGATCGAAAATTGGGGTATCTTCACTCTCGTTGTTCTTCATGCATGCCTCTGCAGCTACTGGATATTTTTATACACATTAAACGTATGTAGCTAAATATTTAAATTGATAATCCAACTAGTGCATAAGATAATTAAGATTAATATAATTTTTAGCTAGTCGATTTGTTGTTATAAACAAGCCCTCTTAAAGCTTCAATCTATATTTTTTGTTTTGTTTTCAATATAATTTTCTTGGGTTATGAGTTAAAAAAAATCCAGAGGTTAATCAGGCTCAACTATAATTTGACTCAATATTTTTTACTTGGTAAAAAATCGGTCCTGAGCCAATCTAAATGAGTGCAAGTTGTTATAGCTCAAATTAATTTTCTTTTAAATAGCTCAAATTAATGTTAGGTATTATAATTACATGAAAATTGATTTCAAACATTTATATGAGAACAAATAATTACAAACAATAAATATCCCGTGGCTTTTGACTTAATCTCAAAAATAAAAAAGTAAAATTATTTGAATTTGAAGATAAATAAGTCTTTAAATAATTTAATGAGTACCTTAATTATAATTTAAAATATAATCCACATTCGGGAGTATATACAAAGACCACAAATTGACAATGGGTTGTCGTTTAATTAATTGTATTTGATATTTATCTTATTTGTATCCAAATAATTTCAAAATATTTACCCTTATTTAACAGTTATTTGATTCTTTTGAGTGGCGCGATTACGTGAAGGCATTTATCATTATTATTTATTATTTTCTCAATACACTATTTATCAATTTCTTAACCATTTGTTTTGACCCGAGATAAACAGTTAATAATTAGTAAATTTTAATTCGAGACTATAATTCATTGGAAATATAAAACTCATACTAAAATCATAAATTTAATATTATTTGTACCATATATTTATGACAAACAAACATTTAAAAGGATATAATAATGCAAACTTTAATTAAATATATTAATAATAATATTTTTATTTATATAGGTCAATAACACTAAATTTTTATTATAAAAAATAAACAATTACATGATAAATTAGTAAAATAATAAACTATCTGATCACTCGTAGTGTAACACCCTATTTCGGCTCACCCGTGAACCAACCCGGAAGTGTCACCGGCGACCGAACCGTTCGCTAATGTACTGGTTCGGTTAAGCAGACCCGGATCTACCCTCTGCGTCTTAAGATGGGGAGGCATTCATGAGATGCATGAATGGGAACAATTGAGTTCTAACAGAGTCCTACATGCATATGATGTTATGCAAGCAAAATAAAACCATTCAACAAGCCAATAAATTTAAATAAAAATTTATTAATATTTACGAAAAAACGGACAGAATCTCCCCTAAAAATACAATAGGGGCCAACCTGTCCACAACAAGGGTATATAAATATTTTCTCAAAATACGATAAAACATAACAATCTACTATGGCATTCAGTCATTATCTCTTTCGTTTCATCTAAGCCGAGTCTGAACTCCAAGGCTTCCTATTCATTCACAATTATCCGCTCGTCTCATAAGAAGCAATTTATCAAGACAAAAACACTCTAATTATTTTTCACACAGTATTAACACACCATCATTATACATTACACGTGGCAGGTACATGTGTGTGCAGTTCCGTGCTGCTCCTCCACAGTCCCGACAGCTTTCATCGCTCGCATTCCTCACCTACATACATATAGAAAAACGTCAGTAACGAGTGTTACCAGCCCAGAAAATAACTAATATCAGTCTGGCACAGGAGAACAAACTCTCCTGTTGAATGAAAATCATATACTTCCTCAAGAACTCTCATCAGGGCACATATGGGAGTTGTCGCCCTCGGGTCGACAGCGTCCCCCTTTCTTTCTCATTCTCATACCTTGGCCATTTCTCTATCGCTTCTCGCATCAAATCTCATTCCTTTTGGCCCTCTACACCTTCCATATTACTCCTGGCCTTGAGCACAAAGGCCGAACACTCTTAGGTAGTCGCCTTTAGTACCCTTTGAAACCACAAGTCTAGACATGTGCTATATTGCAGTACTCGTGAACCTCCACACTTCTCCGGGTTTGAGGAACTCAAAGGTGGAGTTGTCAGGATCCCTCGGGAATGAAACGGCCCGCACACGATTTTAGAGCCCACTATCGACTCACACGTGCCCGCTCGCGTAGCACGGTAGTCGGATTTTCCTCATTCAATCTCTCACTGAAAACGCGAAAACTATACATATATATAGGTCTAGGTTGGGATTTATACAATAGGCCCGAAGGCATCGTGAGCTGGATCTGAAGTTCGAAAACAAACTCGAGGGATCTCATCCTCGAGGGTTATTAATCCGAAAAATCGTTGGTTAAATGGCCCGAGTTAAGTGGGATCTGATAAAACACCACTTAACTCGTCCTGCACATGATAAATCAAATACACAATAGAGTATCATAAAAACAGAGAACGAGTCCTAAACGGACCTGGTAGAAACTCCAAACGGGTCCACGCGCCTAGGCGGCGAGCTCCTACACCGTACCTATACAATCAAGCTAAAAGCTAACGCCCGCATGATGAATCACAAATCCTATAGCATGCACACACAATCAACACAATCACGCATCAATCGTCACACATTCATCCTAAGTCAATTCTAGTGAGTTTTCAATCTACGTCTCATGAAATTAGGGTAATTAATTAGTTCACCTAATTAATTCCTTACTTTTCCATTTGAACACTCATTAATCAACCAATTTCATAATTTTTATTAAATTACACACAAACATATAAACACATCAAAAACATGAAAATTCATCTAATTATCTAGTCTAGCATGCTTCCCTAATAATTATAAAATTTAAGAATTTATGTCGAAGTAATTTATACCTCGCGTCGTCGAAAATCGGCAACGGCTAGGGTTTCCGTTTAGTGGCTCGAAACTCGAATTCGGCACCTAGCGGCATCCGAAGTCCAATCAGATTGGACCGGGTGCGTTCGGCAGATGATCCGGCGAATTTCCCACAAATCCAATTTTTCGATGGTTCCGGCGGTTTTTCCGGCGAGTGTCGCAGTTTTCCGGTGGATTCCGGCGGTTTTCCGGCGATGATTCGGGACGGGGCAATCAAGGGGTCTATCGGCACCAGCTCGACGAGCTTGGTCCGATGGTGGTGTCAAACAAAGCAGCCGGGGCGGCGATGGCTGTCAGCGGCGGCATCGAAAGTGGGTGGGGGCGGCGGCATGCTCCGATCGGGGCTGCGGCCGGCCCTCGACGGCGGTCGGGATGATGCGGGGAAAGGGCGCTCGGCGGGGTCACGGCGACGGCGGCGGTGGCCCGGACGGTGGCGATCGACGAGGAGGGCGCGCTTGTGGGGCGATTCCGGCGTCGTGGTGGCGAGACGGTGGCCGGGGTGGGTCGTGGCGGCATGGCGACGGCTTGGCATGGGCGGGGCGGCGTTGATCGGCGGCAGTGCAGCGTCGGCGGCGGCGACGCACAGTGGCCGCAGGCGAGGGTTTTTGGGAGGGGAAAGTGTCGGGGAATGGAGAAAAACACAACTAGTGGCAAACTCGTAAATAAGTATTGACTCGATTCCTACTCGAGTCAAAATAATAACTAGTTCGTAATAAATCCTAAAAAAATCTAGAAAAATATGAAAAAATCACATAAAATGAAATAAACACAACAACATCCGAATGACATGCTCTATAACTAATAACCCACCCGAATATGATCCAACGCGTCCTAATCCGTTATTCGGCCAAAAACTATTTCTACGATCCAACATATAAAAAGAAAAAAATACTGCATACTTTCATATATTCTGATAACTCATATCTCACCATCTTCTCGACGTTATCATCATATATTCAGGTACACCTAACTCTCATCGCTCATAACTCACGGTTGGCCTCAACTCAGCACGCGGTTCATAAAACTGACCTCGACTCGAACCAATGGTCGAACTGACCGGTTCGGTAACGTAAAACCCTGACTCGAGTCACAGGTTTTACACGTAGCCCTATATATGGTTAAGGGTTTTATCATTATTATTTTTAAATTATTTAACTATGTAACATCTTAAGTTATAAATTCGCAATGATAAATTTTTGTTGTTATTATTATTATTATATAAAATCATTTTGTTTAAGTTTTTTATTATTTATTTGAATACAAATATATAAATTATATTTTTTTTAAAAAAACAAGGAAATGAAATGGGGCCACCTTATGGGAAGTGGAAGGCCGTAGATGACACATGGCAAAGACAGTGGAGTGAGTGGCCCCACCCTTATCCTTAACACAAACCTTATCACAAGAAATCTTCTTCTACTTCCTTCCCTGCCAAAATACACGCAGCTTCCACGCCGCCTCTTCCATGGCCACCCTCCTCTCCTACCACCCTCCTTTCCCCGCCCAACCCGCCTCCGTCTACTCCCCTCCCAAACACTCCTCCTCTGTGCCCCGTCGTCTGGGCTACCCGTCTTTCTTTGTTCATGCTCGGCTTCCCACATTTTCTAAGGTTTTTATTTTTTGTTTTTATTTTATTTCATAGCTAATTACCGAGTTTCCAAATTTGAGCTAGAAATAATGCATGGTGGGACGGGTATGTGAAATGGGTTGATAGTAGATTGTGCTGATCCTAGTCTGAACTCTGCAGCGTGTGCTATATCTAGTTCTTTGGTTTAGTGCTATAGTATTACCTAGTGAATTTTCGGACTTGAGCCGTAACTATTGCTTGCGGGATTGAAATGTGAAATCATGGGTTGGTGGTAGGTTGTGCTGATCATAGTGTGCAGCTTGTGCTTTGTCCAAATTGTATCTTTGAGCTAGTGAATTTTCAGACTTGAACTAGAAACATTGCTTTGTGGTATGAAAATGTGAAATGGTGGTAGATTGTGCTGATCAGATTGTGCAGCTTGTGCTATGTTCAGTTTCTTTGTGGTAGTAAGTGTGAGTTAGTGACTGTGTTGGATATTGGAATGCCCCCTTTGGACCTTTTTAGGAGCTTGGTCTTGCTTCTTTGGTTCTATAAGAATGTTATCTCAAACTCCACTTCTTCTTTATCGTTAAGTACATGGTCTTGTTTATTGTTGGGGCTATTTGGCATGGTATTGCATGTTTTTCTATGATACCTGGGATAAAATGTTCATTGCAATTTCTCAAATGAAAAATTTTTAGGTTTGTCCGAACAAAGGTAACTCCTTTGGCTTAAAACAATGCACATTGTCTATGGCATTGGCGTTTGGACTGGTCATGGGTACCCCAATGTTTGATTGGCCTGCCTATGCTTCTCCTGCTAACAATGCGTTGCCTGACTTGTCGGTGTTGATCTCTGGACCACCTATTAAGGATCCAGGCACCCTGTTGAGAAATGCATTACCTATCGACAACAAGGCTGTTAGGGAGGTGCAAAAGCCGCTAGAAGATATAACAGAAAGCCTCAAACTTGCTGGTGTCAAGGCACTGGATTCTATTGAGAGGGTATGTTAATTTGAACAATTAGATTTTCATCGCATGATTGTGCTTCTTTGTTATGTTTGCCTTTTCCCCCAATTTCATCACACCGCACTAGTTTCTTTGATGCATAATTTGATTGGCATTATGGCATCTATGTGTTATTGCTTTGTTGATAATTGTTATTCTTGTTTGAAAGCCAGAATGTGAGACAAGCTTCCCGGGCTCTCGAACAGGGAAAATCTTTGATTCTAGCAAGTGTAGCTGATTCAAAGAAAGAAGAAGGGCAGGAACTACTAAATAAGCTGGCCAATGGAATGAATGAACTCCAAAAAATTGTTGAACAAAGAGACAGAGATGCAGTAGTGCCGAAACAAAAAGAATTACTGCAATATGTTAGCAGGTGATTTATTACGTTGCAGGCATTTATTTTCTATACTTTTCCTTTATTGACTTAGATCTTAAAATTTGATATTTATGTTGCTTTTTATTGAAGCAACTATTGGTTAAATGAAATAAATTACGGAAAGCTTTATTTTGTGTTGAATGTCACCCTTGAAAATGTCTGATCTTATCAATATTATTGCTTTCTATTTATTTGCTTTGTCAAATCCTTGCGAACTAATTTTATTTTTTTAAAAAAAAGCTAAGCCATATTGCCAATAGATTTGTGATGAAAATTTTCTTATTTTTGTTCCTTGTTTTTGTTTCTGTTTCATATCCTCTTTTCTTTTATTTTTGTTTCTCACCTAATCTTAATTTCATTTTCGACAATGTTATAAATAATTCATCCAATGTAACTCTTGGCATTGAACTATTGGTTAAATGAAATGGATTACGGTAAGCTTTATTTTGTGTTGAATGTCACCCTAGAAAGCGTCTGATCTTATCAATATTATTGCTTTCTATTTATTTGCTTTGTCAAATCCTTGCAAAGTAATTTTATTTAAAAAAAAAAAGCTAAGCCCATTCTGCCAATAAATTGGTAGATTTGTGATGAAATGTTTCTTATTTTTGTTCCTTGTTTTTGTTTTTGTTTCATCTCTTCTTTTCTTTTTCTTTTTTGTTTCTCGCCTAATCTTAATTTCATTTTTGACAATGTTATAAATAATTTGTCCGATGTAACTCTTCTCATTGTCATACTCCTTT
The DNA here is from genome assembly GCA_033002965.1 of Piper betle. Lineage (NCBI taxonomy): Eukaryota > Viridiplantae > Streptophyta > Magnoliopsida > Piperales > Piperaceae > Piper > Piper betle. The sequence goes on along the minus strand of JAURVB010010376.1, from coordinate 17,805 downwards.
AATGGGCTTGTTGCTAAACTTAAGCAATAACAAATACATGAATTTAATTTTTATGGTTCAAGAAATATATTTGATTTAGAGGTATTTTTAGTTGGACTAGAGGTTTCCACATTGTTTGATTGTCCATTCTCTAGGGGGAAGAAAAAGTAAAGAAGACATGTTTTCTTATATAACCTTTCATTGACTGCAGCTGAGATCTTCCTACGACATTCGATTTCTGCAGTGTTGAAGAGGACATGGTGGATGGCTTCCCTTATGAAGTGCCGGAGGAATATAGCAATATGCCCCTTCTGAAAGGAAGAGCCACTGTTGATATGAAAGTTAAGGTGAAGGACAACCCCAACATTGAAACATGTGTATTCCGCATAGTCCTTGATGGATATAATGCTCCAGTAACTGCTGGAAACTTCCTTGATTTGGTTGAGCGACACTTTTACGATGGAATCGAAATTCAAAGAGGTAAACTTCTCAACGAAATCTTCCTGTCCAAATGTTGTTGGTCGGCATTCTTCCTTTTTTGACAATTATATGCTTTTCTTAACACCAATACTTCTCTTTGAGACGGGTAATGCATGAACATTAGCAGCATTGTAGTTGGGCAACCTTTAAGAGCTAAATGTAGCTGTGTGTAATAACTCAAATAATGGAATGTTGTCATTTGAATCAGGTGGACTCATCTTGATTCTTTTTTTCAGCTGATGGTTTTGTAGTACAAACTGGTGATCCTGAGGGGCCTGCAGAAGGTTTCATTGACCCTGGTACTGAGAAGATACGAACAATTCCTTTGGAAATCATGGTTGATGGAGACAAAACACCAGTTTATGGTGAAACTCTAGAGGTAAATTTCTAACCTTACCTTCAGTATACTTGAGCTAATTTTCAACCATTGTTTTGTGTGCAAGTAGTTGTACTTATTTGCTCAAATTTATGCCAATACTTGTTCAGAGGTTATACTCTTTATACTGATAAGAGATTAGTAGATATACTACTGTTGCTAGTGTCTGCTTGTTTAGCTGCTAAGATTTTTTTTATCCTACAATGTGTTACCTGTTGCTAACTTTGCCATATAGGAGCTGGGTCGGTATAAAGCTCAGACAAAGCTTCCTTTTAACGCATTTGGGACAATGGCAATGGCTCGGGAGGTATGACATTGTCAACAAACTAAGTAGTCTATTCTGCAAAATTTGCATCCTTCAACTTGAGTTAAGATGAGCAATGTTTATTTTGTGCCTGTGATAAAATGGCAGGAATTTGATAACAACTCAGCTTCAAGTCAGGTATTTTGGCTATTAAAAGAGAGTGAATTGACTCCAAGCAATGCAAATATATTGGATGGGAGGTATGCAGTCTTTGGGTATGTTACAGAGAATGAAGATTACCTAGCAGACCTCAAGGTTGGAGACGTGATTGAGTCTGTGCAAGTTGTTTCTGGACTCGATAAACTTGCCAATCCAAGCTACAAAATTGCTGGTTGATGAGTTTCATTTTTTTGCTATCTGTATAGTACATTGCTCTTCCTTAATTTCCATGAGGCTTGTGCAAGTATTGCTCTGAGCATCAAAATTTCAACTGGGTTGAGAAAATTAGTAGAGAAAACCCATTAAAACGACAGTTGAAATAGATTATCAAGCTTTGCAAAAGCTTTCTATGCTGACAGCCGTATAAAAATTTGCCATTTGGTTTCAGTGTTCATAATTGTAGGACATTATCATCAACTTTTTTTACAGAAATTACCATAAAAAAATGTAGACAAATGACAGAGATTGGAGAAATATAGAATGTGCTAATACTGATGCCACTAGTTATCATCATTTGAAGACAGCAGTTCAATTTATCATATAGGTCCATACATTTTGAACAAGCCAATGACTTCAGAAGCAATTTACAGAAGTTCGCATCTCCAATCGATTATATCAATATCAACGTGGCCAACCATTCTTAAGAAATAAAAATAATTAAACAAAAAAGGACTTCATCAGAACATCTCATTTTTAGAGACGATTTTAACCAATTACCAATTGTTGCTCCTATCACAAACTTCAAATTCTCTATATACGTGAATCTAACACCCTTAAATAACACACCCCAATGGCAATGGAGGTCCTCATCCCGCTTTCGAAAAAATTTTGCGGGAGAAGTCCCATGTATACACTCTTTAAGGGCCCCTGTACTTGCGAAAACACATACAACCCTGCTGCTGGTCTGGAGGTATCATACCTCCACCTTTCGACGTATCAATGGCCTCCAACATGGTTACCACTTCATCCATTTCTGGCCTTTTATCTGGGTTCGCATCCCAGCATTTTTTCATTACATTGGCCACTGAACTAGGGCAGCAGCGAGGGATATCAGGCCTCAAATTCTGCAACATTTCATAAAGATCAACCATCAGTTAATCAATCTTAAATTAAATGCATTACATGGGTGTCACAGGCGAATATGGATGCCGAATGAATCTACTTACATGGCGTACAACAGCAGATGTCACCTCAGAGAAGCTGAGATCAGGATATGGCATATCACAGCAATAAATTTCCCACAGACAGATGCCAAAACTGTACACGTCACATTTTCTGTTATATGGGTTGCCATTCAAAACCTGTATATTCAAGAGAAAACAACAACGATTGTCCGATTATGATCTTGGAAATCCATTGGAGAAGATAAGAAGTTATCTAGTGAAGCATTGTAATTGAAAAGCACCTCAGGGGCCATATAACCCAGCGTTCCAGTCTCACCCGTCATGTCATTCGGGTTTTGAGCTTCCACACGAGCAACTCCAAAATCAGCAATTTTTACTGCCCCAGATCTATCTAAAAGCATGTTTTCTGTCTTAACATCCCTGTGGACTATCTTCTGTGAATGAAGATAAGACAGCCTTCCAACAAGGAGAAACAATTAAATGAGCTGATTTTCACAAATAAATAATTAAAATTTTATCTGTATTGTTAAGTATGTGAACTTGGTGGAAGATTGGATATGATGAGCGCGAAATCTACAGCAAATAACAGAGAGGTATTGAGTAATATACATTAGGATAAGCTTACCCTCTAGCTAAATCTAGTGCCAACCGAATAACAACTTGGAAAGCCAGCTTCCTCCTATGATTTTTTATGAGATAATTTTTCAGCGCACCCCCGGGGAGGTACTCAACCACGACACAGCAAACACTACTTGGCATGCCAATTTGGCCATTGTCCGCTTGAATGGTCAGTTCGGCTGAGCCCATAGTGGCACCTATGAACTTCACCAAGAATCTATCTTTTAAAACATGGGATGGAAAACCACTGCATGTACCACTAAATTGCATTAATGAGGTAAAAAATTCCACGTTCCTTGTGTATGTCTGTACAATGATGAGATGGAAAAGGGAAAAGCTTGGTAGGAATGCGTGTACCAAGTAAGTCGTGTACTTTTAATCAGCAGGAGAAGAAACACAAATGCACTAGTAAAAGTCAGTAAAAGAAATGGAAGAAGGACCACACCTTAGTGACATTAGGATGATCAAGCTTATGCCAGACAACTACTTCTTGAATAAAAGAAGTCCGGAGTGAAGAAATTTCAGCCTCTGTTCTGCTTCCCTCTTGCCCCCAATCAAGCAGCTTCACTGTAAAAGTACAAAAAATAATATTAAACCAAATGCGCAAAAAAGGTAAAATTTTAGTTTAATCTGATACACATGCCAATTCCAAAAAATCAGAGTTCTTACAACATGCAAGTCTTATCTAGCACAAGCAAATAGTTCTAGTAAATGAGGCCAAAGTCAGCCTATTCTGCCACTTAATGCTGGAGATTTTGCACATTATTGACAGCCAATTGAAGTTCAATATAAAAAATTGACATCTCATTACTACGTGCTCCAGGTATGAGATAGAAACGAATATTACTTGGACCATGTCACAAGGCTCTTGTCTTTAGGTAATAATAATAATACCAACAGGAATCAACAGGAAGCCAAATTAACTGGTTCCTGCTATAGATAAATTAGCCAACCGTGAAGTAGGAAAACCATAAGAATATCTTAACCGGTCGACATAAAAGAAATAGCCAGTTGCCTTTTTTCTACAATGGGACTGTGATACCACATATACTGACCTTCGACAACCAGGAAAAAAAACGATCAATTTCCAGAACGAGACGATGCTGACCACACATGACACCAGAGAAAGGTACCCATCACACAAAGACTCCCGTGAACATTACGGGTAGCTAGAGCAGTGCTCACAGAAAGAGCCTGTAGCTAATATTGCAAAAGCGCACATATTGATCCAATCCAGATACACGGATCCCAAAATAACTTGCTGAAAAGTACAGGAAAAAAAGTTATCTGCAGATTCTGCACTCATCAACGACAAACACCACCCAACACTAATCTCAAATTCTGGCCTAACATAAATAGTTTCTTACAATTTCATGCTTACTATAGTAGCAAGTCATAAACAATTAATGATCGCAGTCTTAAACAAACTGCAATCAAGCTAAGAAAAGAAACAACCATTTTTGTTCTATCAACCATCAACAACTCAAATTCCCACACAAAACAGCTAAAAAAGAAGGGATCAATTGATGAACAACAGAAATAAGACCAAACAAAAACAAGAGAGAGAGAGAGGTGCATTGCACCCTCACCGGCGACGTCGAGGCCGTCGTAGATCCCGCGGTGGACGGTGCCGAAGGTGCCCCGGGCAATCAAGGTCTTGATGACGAGCTTGGAATGGTCGATCTCCCAGTCCGCCCGCGCCGCCGCGCCCTGCTGCTCCCGCCGCTTCTCCATGGTGCGCACCCGGATGAGGTGCCGCTCCAGCTGGTCATCGAGGCTCTTGAGGTCTATTTGATCCGCCCTCACGAACCCCTCCCCGATCCCTACGCTCATCCCTACCTCCGCCTCCACCGCCTACAGTGCAGTCTGCGACTGCCAGGGGGCGTCGCCGGCGGCCAGTCGAGCCCCGGCGGTCGCGAGGGGGAAGTGGCGGGTATGGCGACGATGTTACAACTTTCGCTCCGTGTGGGCTTTTTCTTAAATGGCGAGGCCCATGCGATCGATTATTTGTGTTTATTAATAATCTAAAAAGTCAAAATTATTAAGCTTTTTATTAAACTCTTCCAGTCTCTTTTTCCATATCATGGTTGCATAAATCTGAATCGAAATCGAAATCGAATCGGTTTTCGATGGAGTCAGAATCGAAATCGGTCTAAATCGTATATAAATCGGTTCAATTGAATCGGCATAAATCGGCCCAAATTGGTCATATATAAAAATTTGACAACTCATAACATAAATACCCGAAATATATAATTATATAATTTTTCAATATAAATATATAAATTTATAATTTAATACAAGTATAAAAGAACATCACAATTTAGTATGAGATGGAAAAAACCATACAAGTAACACTCCACTTGTAAAACCCAATTTAGTATGAGATCTTCCCATCTACACATTCTAAGTAAGAGGCGTAGTAGGATCATTATTTGCAAGTTGAATGGCAGATTTAAAACTTTAATAACTTAAGAGATATTTTTCAGAAGATCCTATAAAGGACAAACTTGAGATAAGGCCTAAATTATCTGGAAATGGTAGCTTGAAGCCTTCAAGAGCTACCCACCACCAAATTTTTTTGCAGAGGCAAGTTTTGATAACAGCTCCAATTGATTTTTGCACATTCTACAAGTTTTATCCATGTAAAAATAAAATAAAACTGATTTCAATATCTAATCAGCGGTTTATAACGAATGCTGTTAAATTGCATTGATTCTGATTCCAGTTCAAAGACACAAATGAGCACCAACCAAAAGTTCACTTTAAGCTTTTACAAAAATTCTAAAAGTTTATGAACGACCTGTTTTAACCAGTTTAGACATATACTATTCCTGGGAACCAAATGGATCCTATCAACTAAAGCTCATGAAATTGTCAGTATTTGATTGTCACCTTCATAACTAGCTACAAGCTCCACATTTGCAAATTCTAATAAAAACAAGTAAGAAGTAATCAACCTGGTTCAAAAAACATATTCTTTTGCGGGCAATATTTCCAGTCTCTGCCGTATATAGCCACATTAGGTGGATGACGAATAAGAACATTTGCTCCACAGAAGTATCACAATTATAGCCAGTATACAGTTTTCGCTATCTGTTATCATTCTCTCAAGATTTCCTTGGCTTGGTATACTTTTGATTTGTTTACTTGACAATGCAATCTTGGGCTTAGAGGCTTCAGTAATCCAGTGCTTCGATAAAATCCTCTAAAGCAAAAATAATCTACAAGAAGAATCGAAGCAGAAATAACCTACAAGTAAGGCTGAACGCGGCGGCGGAGGGCGAAAGCGAGTTTCGTTTCCACAGCGATGTCAGCCGATCGAAGCTGAGGTCGGAATCAAGGAAGCACAGCGGAGGGCGGAATGCGGCGGCGGAGTAGGGGGTAAGTTTTAGGTTTTTAAAATCAAAATTCCAATTTTACCCATGCTAAATAATTTAATAAATATCATACCTAGGGTATTTTAGTCATTTACCCAAAAACCGATTCTTCCCGATTTACCTCGATTCCGAATCGGATTTAACTCGGTTCGAATCAGGGTAAATCGGTTAAGTTGGTCGCCGATTTGGCCCCAAAATCGAATCAGCACGCTGCCGATCCGATTTAAATCGGCCAATTCCACTCGGAATCGGCCGATTCGTACAACAGTGGTCCATATACATAGTTTCAAAATTCAAAATTCGATATTGAATTATATTAGAAGGGAGTCATTGAATCAAACCGATTTGTCAAAAATCGGACATGAAACGATTTGCTTAAATCAATCAAAATTGGCGGGTTATTAATTATAGAATATATTATTTTAATATTACAGTGTCTATTATATTTCATAATATTTTTTCATTTTTTCTGAATTTTTTTTAATTATTTGAAGTTATTTATTATTTTTTTCGAGTCAGAATTGAGTCAACTTTTAATTACGAGAATGCCACCGACCCATTTCTTTCCCTCGGACACTTTTCTTCCCCAATGCCACCGACCCATTTCTTTCCCTCAGACACTTTTCTTCCCCCAAACCCTCGATGCTACCCTCGTTCTCCGTTAGCGCTTTGTGCTTCCTTCTTAACCAACTGCTATCTTGTTCGCTAAGCCACTCTTTCTTCCCCAACCAAGCCCACCCACCGCCTTGGGCCCATGCATCTTACTAGCCCCCGCCCAATCTGCCCCGCCGATGGCCCCATCCAATCCCCCCTGCCGGTCTCACCTGTCCCCGCTCTCCCCCCTGCCAGTCTCACCCATCCCTGCCTCCCTGCCAGTCCCCTGCATTGCCCCACCTCCACCCTGCCGCCCCTGCTCCCTCACACCCTCTGCCCCCCACATCGTCGCCCTCTCCATCATCACACCCCCCCTCCACCTCAGCCTGAATCGGTCGGTTCTTACCATCATCGACTCGGGGTGCGAATTAGTTAGAATCGGCCGATTCTTGATCTGATTTTTAGCCAAAACTATTTAGCCTCGTTTTGATTAAATTCTGTACCTAACCAAGTAAAATCGGCTGATTTTGTTCAAAATTGGCCTATTCTTGCAGTTATTTACGTATGCGTCCCATTCTTGGGCATAATTCCTTTTTTTAAAGTTTCTTTAAAATATTTTTAATGCGTTATTTTTTATTTTTCTTTTAATATTTAGAGTCTTGCTAAGCAGTTTTTTTGCTTTTTCTTATCAGCCGTTTCTAGCAATATTTTCGATTGGGCGAGGTGTCAACGCAATCTAGAAAGTGGCTTCTCTTTTTTCCACATCCAACACATATTGCTTGGTGGATGATTGCCATCTATAATCTGGACAAAGAAGACTCCAGTATGTTAAATAAAAAAGTTAAGACTTTTACCACTTAAAATAGGCTCTAATTTCTTTACTCTAAAAAACCCAAAAAAAGTTTAGTCCTTTTCACTGTCCTGGTACACCTCCCTTTGTTCCTTTTATTCTAAGCATCATTGTAATAATCATACCAACCTTGCTTTTCTTAGACTTTAAACTTATGTGATGGCCCATTTACGGAGGAATCACTTATCATTTTGTGTACTGTAGAAACATCTTAAATAATTTTTTCCAAAATAGAATATTTTACTGTGTTTAATTTATACTGTGATAATATATCAAATTGTTCATATACTTTCTTCACAAAAGGAATAGTTGGTTCATCCAAATAATACTTCAAATCAGTTCATGTTGGCTTCTTTGATAAACATTTTATTGTCAACTTACTTACTACTTGTAATTTCCGACTTAGGCTTTTAATATTTCGAATAATTGATAAACTTTTAATTTTACTAGAGGGCTTATTTGGCACGCATTTAGTCATCGATTTCACGCCAATCTTATTTTTTAAAATTTTCCATTGTAATAAAATATTTCTTTATTCAAATATATATTTTTAAAAAAGTGGTTTTAATTTTTATACTAATTGACATGAAAGAAAGTAATAAAAATAAAAGATATAACGATTATATAATTGATATATTAGTTATTTGTGAAAAAAATATATTCATAATAAAAAAATAATTAAATAACAAAATTAATATGAGATGAAAATATTTTTTTATATTGACTGAATTTTGATCATATCTGTGACAGACTTGACCGAAAAATTTTAATCATAGACAATCGCCTTTTTGCCCGAAATTAAGTAGACAGACGTGACAATGCATTGTTCGATATCCGACCGACTGGCGCCCACCCCTAGTTTCACATGCTACATGTCAACCACACCATATTTGAAAATTGTTTAGCTTTGCCACAGTAAAACCATTTGTTTATGAGAGCGTTTTATGATAAATAAGAATTAGTATGGACCGCCACACAGGACCTTTGATTGATATACAAAGTTTATTCTTGAACAAATATCATTTTCACGAGGGTAAAAAACATTGAACCCATTTGGGATTTAATGTTGGCAAGTAAGTTGTAGGTGAGAATTTCTTGGCAACAGGATCAATGCAAAATAATAAATTAAATAAAAAATAGCCAACTCGCACCAAATATTTCTATTTAGCATAGCAGAATTTACGTCTACCGCCCCATTGGTGCGGCAAAATTAGAAGATCAATACATAGTTTTAAATATTATATATTGTTTCTTTAATCAAATTCATAGTCAATATATATATATATATATATATATATATATATATTTAATTCAATTGGGTTTAATTGGGTAAAAACTAATTTTTTTATAAACAAAATGTTTAATGAAATATCGAAAATATATTTGTCAATAATATTTAATTATATATTTGTCAAACACAGTAATTTTCACACAAAAAAAAGATGGAACGTAATACATGGATTGGTATAATAATCTAATGGAATGCTTGTCAGTTACAATGCGTAACAGGCTTGCCTTCTTTTCGACCTGACTCACCGAATGAACAGCCGGCCTTACCACTTGGGCCTCTCCACCAAAGCTTGAAGCACAGTATTTCCAAAGCGCGACACTTGACGACGATGATGACAGAGGAAAATGGACATATGGGTCTGACTCTTCAGTCCTGGGAAGCCATTCGATTCACGAAGGAGATAAGGTGTAGATTGGGGAAGCCGATAAGACGTTGAAACTTGAAACAGACCACACGCAAAGCATGCCACCGATCACGACGAGAAAAAACCTAACGACGACGCTGACAAGTTATATACGATCTGCATGATATCACAGTCTAGTCGAAAGTTGGTCGCTGCCCAAATCGGGACTTCATGGGGATAAAATGAGCTATAAAAACGACCCAACATCTACCACGTGAAATTTGAATAAGCAGGCCTTGTCGTTTCAATTATGTGACAGGATTGCAAATGGGTAAGATTACAAGGAGAAGGCGATGATCACAGGCCATCACGTCCAATCCATATCAAATACCTTGACAAGCTCGGCCAGGAAATGGGCAAGTTCAAGGAGGTCCATAAAAATAGACGTCGAGATGGAAAGGTAGGAGTCCCAATGGGATGGACAAGCACATTATCTATGACTACACGTAAATGGTGGATTGTTAGGCTAAGATGTGAACGACGGCAACCAGGTTTGATCTTCTTCGAGTCCAGTGAATTGTGGGTATAAACAAAATTGTATCCTGTTTTCCGATGCTAACCTGCCATTATGTTTTACAAAATAGTTCCCATTTTCAATTTGGTATTAAGCTGTTATGACGGGGCAGTTAATCACGAAGGTTCGTGTTGAGCTTTTTACTGTACTTTCTTTTTATCGGAACGACAAAAATTTAAGTAGATACCGGGGAGGAGATGCTTGCGGAACAAAATTCGAAGGGGCGGTGACATTAACATTAACGCTGTTTCTTCTTTTCCGGCGTCTCATGAACTTGAGCTTTGATGCCGTATGTCTTAAGTTGAAAGCTTTCGAATGCCTCTGAACAGCTTCCACCTGTGATGGGAAACATCAATTAAAAGTAAGGTCACAATAACTTGATCTTAAATCTATCATAAAACATGAATAGTCATTCAGACTCGATGGTATAGAGAGTAAACAAATGCATATTGTTCTGTGCAGAATACTCGCAAATTCAGGTTTCTTTGCATGCACTCTTGACAATTCTATCCTGGCAACATGCCGGCACCAAATGACTGATGCGTTCGTTTGATATGGTAAAAGTTTCGTTACTATCATAATCCTAAAGAGATGACGCAAACATATAGTACTGGGTAAAATAAGAAACCAGTAACAGTGGAAACCAAAAGGAGAGAGAGCTTGAGAATCTCGTGAAAATCAGAGTCTTAAATTAGAAGACATCTACCATGAAGTCTTAAGAAAGCAATTTCTTGACTTTATGGTAGAAATGGCATTATAAGACGAAAACACCATGAAAAATTTGATGCTGGAGACATCAGTTATCGGGGCATGAACACACACTGCGTGTATAACATAAGCAAAGTTTAAGTTAGTAAAACATGCAACTAACAAGAACAGAAAGAATTTAGATGCAGAAAAAAAAAGACTATTTCATGTACCTTTCTAATGGATTGTCTTTCCCACGAATCAAATCAATTTTGACACTGCTCACTGCAACATCTTCTGGCTTCATAGTTTCCCTTCCCGAGTTCTTCAAGGTGATATAAATTTTATCAGTGTACTGTAGATGAAGAGATTTCCATTGGCAAAAGAGGAAGAAAGCTAACACAAAGACCTGACAGCAGACAATATCTTTTGCCGGGCATCTCTAAGGTGTTCCAGTTTGTCCTTGGGAGCTGCATACTCATTACCAGAACTGAAGCTGGCAAACATACAGAACATATCGTTCCCAACTCCACACAAATATCAATCACCCACATAGATCTTACAAGAAAGATTAAAGCATGTTGAACCAATCTAGTTCCTATCAACATGTCTTTATCTTTATCCGTAAGCTAGCAATTATATCAAGAGACGCTCTTACAGTGAAAACTAAGGCACTTGCCACCATTTTGAAGAAGTTTTGTGTAGTGTTTGTACCACATGTATCAATTAAATCATGCCGTGTATGAAAATATGTTCGTTAGAATCAAATGTGCATGTCTTTGTACTTTGATGGCATTAACTGACATTTCTCCTATTTTTTTACTATTGTAAGGGATGCACGTTACACGACCTGAAAACATTTGCTCATTTTGTTGGTTGGAACTTGGACATTAATTTTTTATGATCTTGTGATAATAGTATGGGCGTGCATTCACTTAATTGTAAGGGGTGAATTTAATTTTCTGTATTATTTTCATGTGGGAAGCTTTCCGAAAAGTGTAAGAGTGGAAATTCATGAATTGTCTTGAGCTTTGGACTGGCTAAGTTGTGTGAGAATGCTCAATCAGATTGCTGCTTCTACCAGCACTTTCATTCCTTCTTTGCTTTTGCACTCTTGCTTCTTTAGGCCCTATGGCCCCCCAAAAAGACCTAAAATAGGTTTTATATGTCTCTTTTAATCCAAAAACTAGCTTAAAAAATAAGGTTTTTCTATTAATTTATATATAAGTTATCAATCACCTCCAAACCTAATGTGGGGTAAACCCAATAATTTTCCCTCTCATACATTATATCATTTGAATCATCTCCCCCTCACCATATGCTAGGGCCACATATTATAGTGAAGTTTTAGGAGACTCCAGTTCAGGCTGGCTATGATCCGAATCTTCTCCCTCTCACCACATGTTATGTCCACATATTATAGTGAAGTTCTAGGAGACTTCAATTCAGGCTGGCTATTATCCAAAAGGTCCACATGTTATGGTGAAGTTTTAGGAGACTCTAGTTCAGATTAGATACGATCTAAATCATCTCCTCTCACTATATGTTAGGTCCTAATGTTATAATGAAGTTCCAGGACACTCTAATTCAAGTTGGGTACCATCTAAATCATTTTCCCTTCACCACATGCTAAGTCCCAATTTGGGCTGGCTACTATCTAAATCATCTCCCTCTCACCACTTTCTAGGTCCACATATTATAAAAAGTTTTATGAGACTCTAATTTAACATATCTAAAAATCAAATTGAGGCAACACCAAAACCAACCTGGTTCTAATACCAATGTAAGACCTTATAGGCCTCCAAAACTGACTTGAAACAAATTTCATATGCATCTCTTAATCCAAAAATTAACTTCAAAAATAAGGTTTTTTCATTAGCCTATTGCAAGTCACCGATCACCTCGAAACCTAATGTGAAATAAACCCAATATTGTTTGATATGTTAGACATGAAAGAACTCTGTAAGCCCTCAACCGGAGGTGTTAGAAAAACGGTTGATTTGCGTGCTGTACTCAAGGTGGTGTTCCCTCCTCTTGGTATTTATTTAATTTTTATTTTCCCAAAATTTCATTCTTCTTATTTACCACATAAGATGTGGATGATGCGTCGATATGCGAAAAGACCTACATAGTTGGGAAGCCTCATTACTTTGAATAAGTTATCTGTTCCTGAAGATTTAAGTGATTAATGGCTGAGTATCCTGCATCCTATATAGTGTGACCTTAGAACAGCTGTTATTTTCTTGTTTAATGCATTATTTATTATTCCACTACATGTTCGTTAAAAAAGCTATTGGATATGTCTGAACTTTTGGTGATTAAAAACTCTTAACTAATTTTTAGATGACTTAATAATCTATACATATTCCTGTAAGTAATATTGCAATTTATATTTCCTATGTATGTAGGAAGATTCATATCAAGAGAAATGCTTTGAGAAGACGACGACCCATTTTCTTGTTGATTCTGACGTATTATTTCAGGTAAGTAAGCCTACCTTCAAGGCGCGTGCTTTCCGGGAAGCTTGTGTATATTCTGTAGTGGAGGAGCTTGCTGAACACAGCTGGGTGGAGCTATTCTATTGCCTTCTTTGAGCTATCCTTTATTCCCCCGGATCGATTAAGAAGCTTTTGCGAAGTAACTAAGGTTTGAAAGATTTCGGAGTGAAATTAGTCTGGAATTGTCTCCAGCATGCAAAAAATGCTTTTATAAAACTGCACCCCTAAGTATTGACGAGTCTGTTCAATTACAGGGGAAAGGGTGAGAAGTCGTCCAAACCAAGAAAGAAGAAAAAACCCAATGCAGCGTCTGATGAAGACGTGGTGGACTTAGTTTTGAGTTCAGACGAGAACAAGAGTCCGGGAGAGAAGATGAAGTTCAGGAAAATTCTTCAATCAAAACTGAAGGCCATAAGAGTAAAAAGAGGAAAGCAGACAAAAACAAACCAAAGCGCCGCACCTAGAAGCCAAAGAAGAGCCTGTAAAACATCTTTGCCAAATTTTGTTGTTGTTTCGAGGGATTTTCTTTATCACCCACCATGTTTTTGATGCTTGATATGGATCAATGTTTCATGATTGTTCTTCATTCCATTTTCAATCACTCCAACAAAGTCACATTCATCTTCATCTTTTCAAACCAGTTCAATCAAGTAGACTCAATCCAATGGTATAACCTAAACAATGAGAGCATTTTTTCCCACATATTTACGATTGCAAATACATTGAAATAAACAATTGTGAGCTAACAAATGAGACTATATCTGCATACCAATCATACCTACCAGTTCAACAGCACATACCATTTCTGCAATAAGAGAAGATTGCAGTTCTCTAGGTAATAAAAGTAATAATGGTACGAGTTCTCTTTTTAGATTGGAAAAAAGCCGCAAAGTAAAATGGTGGGGGGTAAAAATGCTTCATAAGGGTGTATTATTGTCCTGCTCAGGCCAAAGACTCACAAGACACTTTCCCATGACCTAATTTATCTATCAGAAAGGCTAATGCTGCCCAGAGTTTTAAATATTCTCCCTGCATAACTCCTTTATTTTGCAAGTTTTGAGCAAGGGATTTTCAGCTGTTTCAAGTGTCACTCTTCCACAACATTCACCTGTTCAAACTCCAACAATGAAAAATTGCAATCTTCATACACAGTGAAATCTGCAGGATCGGTCATCTCAATGCGGCCCCATTTGTCCACGGCAAGCCTCATCGATCCCTTGAACATATCAACCTTGGCGTTCCGAAGTATGACAGTAGTATTTGGTTTCATCAAGTCAACTGGCCAAAAAGTCAGAATATTAGTTATGCAAAGCACCTAAAATTACTGCATTCAGAAAATGAGATGAAAACGCCACAATGCACCATATTTGCTAATGACTTGTAAAATTTGATTCATATTAAAGTAATGCTTACATCAAGTTTCCATGCTAATTTCCAAATGCGATTACGGATTAGATTTAATGGATAAAAGAACAAGAAATGTATGGACTGAACACAGACATTGTTTTCAGGAAGCCTTCGCAAAGAGAACTAACGTTAGTGCGTTCTACCACTACTAGGTAAGATTTGGCACTCAGCAAAACTAATACAATCACATTTGCTAAAACACGCATAATGCAAACAAAAAAACATTTGAATTCAACATTGGAAGAGGCCAACAGTTCTTAATTTTTTGAACTTGCAATAGGTGAATAACTTTGGGAAAGTAGTACCACAACGATCAGTATAAAATCCTCCAGAACAGTACCCCTAATAGTTGAATCAATTATTCCAAAGTCGTCACTAGCAGATAATTATAACCATCATAAGAAAAAAACATCTGATACCATCCTTTTTTTCCCAACTCCACAGAACAGCAAAACACCAGTCATCCTCACAAAAAGAAAGAACCGAGTATTGACTCTATGCAATGGAATTGTTGATCTATAAATAAACTCGATCCACATGTACTGAAAAATGGATGAGCCCAGACAACCAATCCCCTATCTCATTACTAAAGATGCACACAATACCAAACAAAATCGATCTGCCATATTAACAGGAAAAATGTGCAATCATTCAATATCTCCGGTAGCACTTTCCATTCCTGTTATTCAATTAGGGAGTTCCAAAGCGGTTACTAACCACTGGTAGACATTGATAACCATCAAACAAAAAAAGCACCTGAAAATTTCCATTTTTTGGGAGTTGCAACTCTAAGGATCAAAAGAACAATAGTCATTTTCTCACTAAGAATAGTCCAAAAATCAACTCTTCGCATTGACATAAGAAGCAATGGAACTCATTCACCTATTTTGAATGAGATCCACATACATTGACAAGCTAATGATCCATAACAATCAATCCCCAATAATTAATCACATTAAAGACAAACAAATTCTGAAGTTCCACACAGCACCAAATCATAAAACACAATTTTGCTACCAGATAAACTTTTCACAGATGAGTAATACTAAACAGCATCCAAGCAATGATTTCAACAACAAGAAAAGAAAGAATATTAAAAAAAAGCAACACCCAACCTTGTTCATTTCTAGCGGCGAACACGATGATGCCCGTCTCATCACCGACCAAGCACTCGGCAAACCGCGACTGCCGGTACTGCTGCCCGTCCGATCGACCGCCCCTCGCCGCGATCATCTTCGAATCGAGGACCTTCACGACGAGCGTGTGGCCGCTAGTGGCTGGCCGCAGCTGATCCACCTTGGTGAAGGCCGGCTTCTTCGCCTCCGCCATCGCCACCACCGATCCTGCAACCAAAACCCACCAAAACTCCATCAATCTCAGCTCAAAAAGCTTCAAAATTGAACCCACAAAACGCGAAAAAAAATCGAAAATTGATGGGAAAGATTGCAACTTTACGGTCTGGGCGGATCCAAAAACGGAGATGGGAAATAGGAAGAATGAGGGTTTGGGCGATGGAGGTCGGAAGACAGGAGAGGAGGGAAGTGGCGTCCGGATCTGGGGAGCAGCTTCCCAGTTGGGTTGGAGAGTCGTGCAGAGGTGCAGACGATGACGGAGAAAACGAGAGGCTGACGGCGTTAATGACCGTTATGGCTTGGTAGGTCGTCTTCGTCGGGCTCGCGGGCTGGTGCCGTTTGTGGACTTTTGTCCATCACTTCGTTGTCCCACGTTCATTGGGACAAATTAAACCACGAGTTTTGTTTACTTCAAACTCAAATTCAAATTCAAACTCGATCGATTTGACTTTTTAATGAATAGATACGAATGTTAATTTGTCTTTTAACCGTATACTTGAGCCTCTTATTTTTTATTTCTATGTATTATTTTTTAACATTGTAATAGACTCACAACTACGAGTCAGGTATTATAATTGCCAACCGATCTGTTCGATTATTTATCTGAATTTGTTCAACTCTTAAAATACATGCATTGGGTCAAAGCCGATCGATCGTATATATATATATATATATATATATATATATATATATATATATGTAGATGTGTATATATATATGTTATATCTAAGTATATAATAATAATATCAAATACCTAGCAGCAGACTAAGTTATATTAGTATATACAAGAGTATGCTATATAATTTTATTTTGCTAGTGGATTGTAAAATTTGATTTACTCTGCTGATCGTATTAGGACGTACTTATGAGATCCCTTAACTTAGTTTCATATCTAATACATACTAACGTAAAATTATGTTTATAAGTGAGAATAGACTATATATCTTTAATTTCAATTAACTATTTTTAAAGAGATGACATAGCCCGTTATGTTGGTTTTTGGGCCAAGTTATTACAAATAGTATCATAACATCTTAGGTTCCGTGTTAAATGGTAGGCTGAACTAGGGACGTTGGCTATGCTACTAGTCACGGGCCAAAGAAATACCTACTCGGGTAAAATTTTATTTATAAGTAAGAATATATTATAGATCATTAACTTTGGTTAACTATGTTTGAAGAGATACAAAACCCATTATATTACAATTTGGGTCAAGTCATTTTTTGTTAGGTTGGTAGCTTCTAGAGTATGTCATTCGACGAACGTCAAGTTTATTTTATTTTTCATTTTTATTTTGACTTGTGTCTATGACTTATTTGACACACCTTTGTAGTTTTTAGACAACTTTTAGAAGCTCCTACCACTTTACACCTTATTAGTCTCATCTTAGCTTAGCATAAAATTACTAAAATACCTTAGAGATTTTCAAAAAAAAAAAACTTTTCCCGCAAATTCTTAGTCTACCCTTGGTTAAACACCCTAATACCCAAACTATTGTTCCCCTAATTCTACCACATCAACCATCTTCCTTCCCTTTTTACCCTAGCTGATCCCCACCCCCTTTCCTACTCTACCCTTGGTTAAACCCCATAATACCCAAATTACCCTTCCCCTAATTCTACCACATTGCCCATCTTCCTCCCATTTTACCATACCCCACTTGATGACCATCACCAGCAAGCTGCCGCCCGGGCTCCCTCTTATCTTCTTCTTCCTCCCATTCTGTAAAACCCATGATTCGAGTCAGGGTTTTATATTCAGAACCGGTCGGTTGGACCGTTATCTTTCG
>JAURVB010010375.1:0-14781 GCA_033002965.1 Piper betle | reverse complement strand
AAAAGGCAGCATGGCTGATTTTGATAGGTTGAATGATTCACAGACTATGTTTTCACCTGGTTTGATGCTCGAAGGTGATTTGATGATTATGACTTTATAAGGCCCCTGCTTTACGTTTTGTTAATTAACTAGTCAACATTCTCATTCTCTTCAACATTTTGCCTCTTGACTACATTTATATTTTACAAGAAGACGTATTCTGCAGATATTCCGATGGTGACATGACTGATTGACAATTCTGAGATGGATTTTCCCCGACTTATTCAACACGACAAAACTAGTTGATTTGTGTGGAAATGGCGGCTTACCAACAAAATTGATTCAATGAGATATCTTCTTTGATGTGATCTTCTCTTGACGAGGACAAGACTAATTAATTAAAATGACAAGTTATTTAGCCGAAAAGTATCAAAGATATCAAACTCCTTCATTGAAAAAAACACTAAAGATAAAAAGATTAGCTCTCATTATGCACCTTCCGAAAGTGTAGGGAAGGTTCATGAGCTCATGTACAAAAATCTTAATCGAATCCCAAGACAACAAGAGTAGTAGATCAAATTTGGTCAATATTAAAACAAGGGATTACCACAATTGAACATTAAGAAGAAAAAAGAGCACTACAAACTAAATATAAACATGAAGTGGATTCATTTCTCGGGTAAATGGAAGGGGAAAATTGTAATCACGTCCTGTTTAAGCTCAAAGCTCTTAGAAGCCAATGGGGCTTCTGCAAACTTTCTTGATCTGAACTCGAACTTGGGGGATGATGAGAACCCTCTTCCTCTGCAACATGCATGCCAATGGGTATTTTCTCCTTTGTTTTTTTGCTTGTCATTTTTTGCTGGCCAATGCTAAGAGTTAGCTCCAGATCAGTATCTACATCCTTTTGATCACCTCTCCATGGAAATCTTGGGTCATCATAGCTTGTCCTAGCATTGGCGTTTCTCTGATCTGTTGTAGTGATGAATTCTTCGGGTGGCCTCTCAAGATCAAATCCTCGTTGGGATGAGCAGCTGGGTTCTTCTGAGCTTCTATTACATTGAATATCAAAACTTGGATGTAAAGTGTAAGGATGGTGAATGGTGATGAAAGAAGTTGACATGGGAGGTGGTCTCAAAGGCCTGGTCTGGGGATCTTGGTGAGGATTGATGACTCTCATTTGGGTTGTGTAGGAGTTTTGATGGGAAACGGGCAGAAGTCTTGGCTCATTCTCTCGCAGTTCAGCCATTAGTTTTTTCTGGACTCGATACAAGCGGTGGAGTTCGTGCACCTGCATCGGAAGATAGTAGTGTGGTCAGGATTGTTTGATTTGTGTTGATGAAGAATCTGTTAGTTGCTAAAATTTTGCTAATAATGGTAGATGAACTGACCTGTTCTCTGAAAAGCTCTTCTTGCTTTATCATAGTCTGCCTCAATGTGTCACGATTGAATTGTTCTTGAAACCGATCCATAGTCACTTGGGATTGGCCAATGGTGGTTCTTGTTCTCTCTTTAGAATCAATCTTCTTAGGATGAGACCAATAATGTGATGTTCTCAATGCATTACTCTTTTGGTTGTGCAGCGTTTCATGCAGCTGAGCTACAGCATGGTGCAATTCTGTTCCCATTCCTGCAGCCAAGTCTGTAAGTGTCAAATGCATATAAAAATTCAGTAATAGTTGCGGATGAAATCCGAAAATGCATCAGCTATTTGCTGTTTTTAAGTTCAATTATCCGCAGCACTGAACTCATATTTTCACGCATCAATATGATTCTCACCCAAAACAAACAGTGCTAGATATAAAATCAGCTAAAATTTTACAAACTAAATGTACTTGATGAATTGCGGAGTACTCAGGTTTCGGCCAATCTAATCCTAACAGTATTCCACAGAACAGCAATGGCATACAAGGCTTACAGTTTTAGACACATTTCAATACCATTGATCAACTCAAATCTGAAATGAGAAGTCTTTAACAACCATGGTCTGAGTTACAGCAAGTATTGTCGTCATCTCCAAAATATGCTGCTACACTTACAAGACACAAAAATCTGCTATCCTCTTAAAATTAGTGGACTCGCGGCAGCGTATTGACCCGCTAGACTTGGATTTGTTGGCAGCTTTGCAACTAACCAGATTCTTCCGAAAGCTCAATTTCGATCCAAGATGGGAATGTGATTTTCTACGTTATAAGATGCATCTCAAATGAATGACGAGCAAAGCAGAGGACATGCATTACTGCTATTCTGTTCATGCCAGAGCAAGTTCTTGAGAGATGGTCCTGTTTACTAAAATATTTTGGTCCTACAACATGAAAATCGACCTTTGAGGCCTGTAAAAATGGTAAAATAGCTGAAAAATTCTCACTGGTAATTGGCATTTAATTCTTAATTTCTGTGAGAAGTCATGGACTCGACCTTCAAGCTGTTTGTTCATAGCTTCCAAAACAAAAACACTGTAGTCGGCAAAACTAGTGAACAGTGGAAAGACGACAAGATATACAGAATTTAGACAAGGCCAGAGACCAATGTTTCAAGTAGATTCATTTCTTGTTTGACTAAACATCCAGAAGTGAATTGCTAGATCAACAGCGTAAAAAAAGAAGAAGAAAGAGATCATGCACTTCTTGAATAAGCTAAGAGATTTTGAAAGCAAGTGAAGGGCATCTTACCTTCAAGATAAAGTCACAGAAAGCAGTTTCTCTTCCTTGTTCACTAAACATCTTATTCACCAGGGCCCTTTTCATTTATAAGCCATGGCCACGATGAATGAAAACAGCTCAAAATCTCTGCCCCCATTAGCTCCCATGGCCCGTTTATCACCGAGTTATTGACTCAGAAGATCAACAGGCGGATTGATCCAGGAAGGAGGTGACGGGTAGCGTGAGCCAACAGTACCCAAAAGACAAACAAGATGAAAGAAGAAAGCTTCGAGGCTGTTGGACAGCTGTTTGTCAAGATGGCAAGGTATTTTGATAAGAAGTGAGATGGAGGAGGAGAAGAGAAATCTGAGGAAGGAATGAATGAATCAAATAAAGAGGGAAAGGGAACAAAGCAAATCCCACTGCTCTGGCTCAAAGCTTATGTAAGCCTGGGAGCCAGATATTCCAGACAAGGCGTTGGAAGGACATCAGATACGGAGATGCCAATGGTGGGCTACTTCTCAAAAACACTCCTCAAAACAGATCAATCCCTTCTCTCCTTTTTGAAAACTTCGAAGATACCCATGAGTATCATTCCAACTGTCCTTTTACCTCCCATTTTAGGAGTTCGGTAGAACACAGCAAGATCTGTTCCCTCCCCTCTAGATTTCGGTGAAAATGACGATACTTACGGATGTAAAAAAATTGTCTCCTAACTCATTATCAATAATCACCTCCTCTCAATATTCTACTACTTTGCTTAGCTGTTCTTTGTACTCTTTGACAGTGTTAATCAGCTAGAAACTATGCAAGTTATTTGCATGTGCTCTTTCCATTCATTGTATTCAAAAGACCAATGGTGGGTACAATGGTACAGTTGATCTGTGTGGAACCCCCTATATTGTATTGACAATTGATTAGTAGTACCATACTCCAACTTCAAGAAGATACACATCACGGAAATCACTGCTGTGAACAGACCAATCATGCACCATAATCCTATCATTATCATTCCTTTCATTTCTTCGTTAAAATGGGATGGATTCCTTCTTCTTTTTCTAATGCTTATGTAAGAATTGAAAAATATGTCAAGATTCTGAATGAAAGATGATAACACATGTAAGGCATCAAATAATAAAAAGATGAACAGGAAACTTCCCAGGTATCACTTTCTTCCAAAAGCCCACCAGAGCAGAACATGCCTGTCACCCCCGTCCTCCCACACAAAACTTAAATGACAGAAAAAGTCACCACTTTTTCTAGTTCCTATTCCGTGAAATCCACCCCAACACTTGCAAGGTCATATGCACAGCAGCACGGCCACCGTCCCTCTTCTATTATATTCATTCAAGCCTTGGGCTTTTTTAAACTGGGCATGCCTGGTTTTGTCTTATTCTTGTTCCTGCGTGCTCCACATCTCATCATCATATATCCATTTTTAATTCCCCTGGGTAACATGGCCTTCTGTCCACTTCTATTTTATTTCACTACATTACCAAGCCAGCAGGCAATGAACGACTGTTTCTGGACCTGTTTGGTGATGATATACTACATATATTGTTTACAAGTGATTTGTTCGGATCTTTCCTTTTCTCTTGGAGGGTCTGTCATCTCCCGGCGATTCTCTTGACAGTTGTATGTATCTGTTTTTATACATGATCTTCCATCCCTCCCTATCCCATTCCTGGGAATCCAGTCCCTTTCCTTGTCTCGATAGTTTTCTAAGCTGGAACTTCTACCTGATACACATTTCCAACTGGTTCTAGTTCTACACATATTTATTGCACCTCCCCCATTCGTACATCCTTCTGATCAGGAGCCATTCATTTCTTTTCATTTCATTTAATCAACACAATCATAAACACACACTGATACACACAACCAGCTGACAACAATTGCTTGGTATAAATAAGCTATGACCATGGTGAGCAATCCCCGAGGGTGCTAATGAGGGACCAGTGGGATACCGCCTCTGAATCCACGTTTGGCTCTATGGATCCAAACATTACCATGAACCAATGAAGAGGAACTGCCCACTGGCCCGCCATGGCCGTACCTACTGCCAAGCACTAAAGTATATCCGACAAAAGGCAAGCTTTACTGTTAAACTCGGTGTAGCTGCAGCTCCACCTACGAGATCGCAGAGCTAGCTGAAGAGATGAGTCTGAACTCTGAGCTCTGCACTTGGGCAGCAGCAACTCAGAGGAGACGACGAATCCACGCTCTAGCTCGTACGTTTTTTTACCCAAGTTTGTTTGCCATGCTCTGATTCGCTTCCAATGCCCCGATGTACCATTGGTGATGACAGACTCGCAATGTTATATGTTCTCATCATGTGTGCATGACCCGGTTCCAGGCAGCCCTATTCTAGCTTCTAGTCTTAATCCGATGCACAGGGTTCCTTGCAGTTCTACTATCCGAATTAGAAGCGGTGACACCAAATTGAAATGCATGCTTGAGACATGTGTAAACATGATGATAAACGTCTACGTACCTAAACTAAAAATCGGTGAAAAGGTAATTTACCAAGGAAGGAGAGGCAGATTTGTGCGGGAGGGGTACGGAGAGGGAGAGGACAAAACTCTGACGGCATCTTTGAGTGGAGGGTGGGAGTGAGAATTAGATTTGTGTTGCAGGGTGCACGCGTTGCTACCCCGCAGAGGCACAAAGGCTTGGCTAGAGGGTCCATCCCTGTCCCCTTCCCCATTCAATGCCCAAAGCCTCTTCTTCACCCCAATCATCTTCCCAATCACAAACTCCCATATATCTCTTTGCACAGTTGTAATAAAAAAATAAAAATACCCAGAAGAAGATTGGCTTGTACAGTGACCACAATCACCACACCAAATACCAACAATTGTTCTTAATTAGTATGTCTACAACTTAACAATGGTTATACATGACAAAAAAGTAGCTAATGAGTTAATGATAACGTTGGGTGTGTGAAAATTGAAATGGTAGGAGATAGCGGGATGACAGGCCCGGACTAGAAAGGGAGTAGGACACGCCGGGGCTCTTTTGGACTTTGGCAGCCGGAACGGCCTGGAATCAACGCAGGCATCATTGTTTTACAGGCCGAATTAGTGCATATAATATCTGAAATCCCGACCAAATTTTATCCCCTTTTTTCTATTTTATACCATGCATGAATCCCTGGGTGGGGATGCCTACCTTTTTCGCCGGTCATCTCTTGTGTTCGGAGATAGGAATTAGGATATACACACACAATTTTTGATTGGGACATCTCCCTCTTTCCTTGTCGGTTTTTTAGCCTCATCTTGCCGCCAACTTCATCTCTTGTCTCTGCACCACTGTTCCTTCACCCCACATGCATCTAGATGTAACATGCATGCTCTCAGACCGGATATTGAACACTCTTGATGTTTACAACCGATGGATCGAGAGAGATCAATGAGTGAATTGAGCTAATCTGAAACGGGTAGGGTCCAGCCTTACACAAGACCAACATAAAGTAATGGGAATAGCTCAGTGAGTGTATAGAAGTACACGTAGAAATTCTGTTCCGTCAGGCTACCTCTGATATATTGTGTTTTATTAGCAGCATTATATACATTCATATTCAGGGAAATGCTGATATGATGGACAACAATGTAAGGGTAAAACTAAAGATGGAAAAAGAAAAGGGAAGGGGAAATTAAGATTGAGCCACATAATTCACAACAAGAAGATTAGTCTAGCAGCACACATGTTTCATGTTATCTGGTGGGGTTCACTTCTAATATGTGGATGGAAGACGTCAATGCAGTAGGTCAAGTGACGGAAGATGAAAATTTTGGATCCGAGGCCCAAACACAGTTGTTATCTTAAATTTCTTTCATCATCATTCTGGGAATATCCAGCTAAATGACCACCATCAATGCTTGGTCCCAACTCAAAATCTAGGTGGCCCCGGCCCCTCAAATGAGATTATGATCCAACATCCTTCCATGGCTACCAGGTGTTTTGGATGAAAATCTGATCTTCTGGGAGATTGGAATTGGATCTTCCTCGTCGACTTCATCAAGAACACATATATTTATATATATGCACGCGAGCGCGGCGCACCCACCTTGATGTCATTTAAGATATCATTTTGCAGGAGCGGGGAGATGTAGTGGAGTCATATTTGGCTTAATTAATTAGGTGATAAGCATTGAAAATTTTAATACCCAGGGCTAAAAACGAGGCTAATAAATTAAACAAGAAATTGACCCAAAATAAGATGAGATTAACAAATGGTTTTGAGGGTCGTCGTGCAAAACATTGTCATTGGGAAGGCATGTTCTAGTTATAATGGAGAGTGGGTAAGCTGGAGATTCTCTTCTTTATAAATTTTCTTTTCCCAGCTCCTTTTGTTGGTGGGCTCCAATTGCCTTCAAGCTATCACATTCAGTGAACTGGGTTGGACTGAGAGCTTGAACCTGATAATAAAAACAACGTTAAAGAGAAGAAAAATTGAAAGGTGAGGCAGAAGAAGAATCTTGGGAGGGGGTAGAGAGAAAGTGAGAGCTAGCTACCTCAGCATGCACAAAGCTTATCTTGGCCAGCCTTCTAGTCTTGTCATTTGGTTGTATAATAATGATTTGGTCCTAAATTGTGTGATTATTCAAGCCTTTATTCATGGTGATATGGATGGTTTAGGCAGCTTGTTGCCATCCTCGGCAGCTAAGCAATGGGTAAAGTCTCTCATCCACTTGGGTGAGCTGCCCCACTGTGCTAGATAAACCCTTAAAAGTTGATCCTCATCTCAATAATTCATATGCAGCCATCTATAGTATTATTCCCTCACTTTACACAATCATAATTAAGCAAAGCTCACAACAGTTTCTTATACTCACATTATCCCGAGGCAAAAGACAAAAAAGGGTGTATAAGATGCCAAGCTATTAAGAACAAGCTCATGTCTTATCAAGTTTAGCCTATAATTATACATGGGTAATAATAAAATCAAGATTCATTTGTCATGGATTATCAGTGAGGATGAAATATCATGTTGGCCACTAGTCAACGGACTTGGAAATTGGAATTGATGAACCAACTCTTTATCTCATGTCTTATAAATGGGCCTCCCATTTTTCTCACAAAATAAAATCAAAGAGACTAAATGGGCCTTCAAGTTACGAACAAAGCCACGGCCCATTACCCGAGGCCCACCCTCGTCTCCCCAACATGTGGACATATGTATACCGCGCACCGAACCACTCCGGCCACTTGCCGGCGTTTCGAATTCGCCGGCGGCGGCGTTCCGTTTTGTTCGGAGTATCGCCGCCGGCGTGGGCGTCGACCGATTCGCGTCTTGTTGGCGGGTGGCGGGAGTGGGGAGAGGATGGCCGAGAGCTTTCTGGGTTCGACGGGTGCGAAGCAGTTGGGGTTGATGCTGCGGGCGGTCGCCTTCTTTCACAGCTCCGAGTATGTTCTCGCGGTTGCGATTCACGGAAGCCGGAATGTCCACCTTAGCTGTATGCTCTGATTCTTCCTATCTGCTTAAAAGAAGGTTTTTTTATACGATTATTATTTTTTATTTTAATTGGAAGTTTCTCCCCCCCGATTGTTTAGTACAATTTTTGGATGATTCAACCAGAAAAATTGTGGAAATTGTAATTGCTGAATATTTTTATGATTTTCTGAACTGTTATTTTCTTTGATTGATTAGAATGTGAAATAATCTGTTGATAAGTAAACAGTATCCATGCTGCACTTTATTTTATATATTTGGAAAGGCGATTGCAATCGAGGTCTTTAAACGTACAGTAGTTGCTTGATTAGAATGTGTGGAGTAGAAAGTGTGCATCGTCAGTCTTGCATTTACATCGTAGAAATATGCATCGATACTAAAATCACGGCACTGCATATTTAGAACTGTCGGGTGAGCGTAGTTTATGTGGTCTTCTGAAAATTTGTCTGAATTAAAATCTGCATTACTTGTAGGCTTGCATGCATGACAGCAGTTTCGTAAAAAATGTATATGCTTTCTGAGTGAATCCAGAGTATGACCTGTGGTCTGAAAACAGTTTAGTTTTTCAGTTGTACGACCAAGGTGGAGATATATCTATAATGTGCACATGTTTAGTTGGTTTTCTTAACCTTATGTGGCATTTTTAAGGTTTGTCATTTTAGAGCAATGTTTCTCTAAAACATTTTGGAAAGGAGCAGAATCAATATTAGTTCTATTTTATTTTGTAAGTTTACATTTTGAACTTACGTTGCATGTTCACAGCTCTACTCATCAGCAAACCGTACATTTTTGCAATGATTTGTTCGTTGCTGGAGTACACCCTAGAGATTTGGCTAGTCCCAGGACTTAAGGAGCAATGGTGGATAGGCAACTTCGGCCTCATAGTGGTGATTATTGGAGAGCTAATACGCAAAATAGCTATTTTAACTGCTGGCCGTGCTTTCACTCATCTGATACGAATTTATTTTGAACCCAATAACGAGCTAGTCACATATGGGATCTATAGGTCAGTCAATGTTTTTTGAACTTATTTGTGATTTTCTTGTCTCAATTTCTCTTGTGAGAAGCCTCATTCAGTTGATTGGAAACATTTTGCTGGACTTAATTATCTAGGAGAATTCAGGGCATGTCCAACTCTCTAGCTTAGTGTCCCACTTAGAAGTTTCCATTATCTGTCTTGCTTAGCTTTTATCTTACCGACAATCTGAACTTTATGTAACACAAGATGCGAATGGGTGCTAGATCTGTTCTCAGGACTGCAGCATGTAGTATAAATTTTTAGTTTGGAATTTGGATGAGCCTAAATCATGAGGAATCGACAAGGGGATAGAAATTAACTCGTGGGGAGTTCCAATATTGGCTTCCTGTTAAGCGCCACATTTCTAGCCTCTGCATCAACAGTATAGTTTGCCTTTCAAAGTTGAAAACTTATTTAACAGTTGATGAATGGGTTTCTACAAGTCAGCTTAATTTCAAATGTTAGGCTAACAAATGAACCTTTAGCTTTTAGATTGATATGAAATTATGATACAAGCAAATATTAATTATGCTCATGTCAACTTGGTGAGTCTGCAATGACTGTGGCCATTGTGGTGCATATTTCTCGTACATTGTAAAATTCATTTGTTATAACCCATCTGCAGCTTCATCCGCCATCCAGGCTATTTTGGTTTTTCTTATGGGCAACAGGCACACAGATTATGCTCTGCAATCCTATCTGTGCAGTAGCATTTACATTGGCTACTTGGAAGTTCTTTTCCCGGCGAATACCGTATCCTTATGCTAGAGTATAGTAAATTAATATTTAGTGGACCTGGATTTTTTTAGTTTGAATCTAGACCTCATTGTTGGCCATAATTAGCTGCACTGTGTGATCCATCGTCAATCTGTTTATACTTAATATTGAGCCGAGTTTATCCAGTTCATTATTCATTTGGATTTTCCTATTCTTAAAAGTTAAGTTTTTTTATATAATACCCACTTTGATCAATTAAGCTTTGTGCGTGTTTGTTTACTTAATAGTTGGGAAAAAAGATATGAAGAGTTCTTTTTGAGACAATATTTTGGAGAACGATATGCTGAGTATGCCCGCAGAGTTCCTTCTGGCATTCCTTTCGTGAAGTGACCTGACATTATGATTCGTAAGAAGCTGCTGCAATCTTGGTGCTCAAATTTTGATTATCTTTGCAATATACTTCTGGTTTTAACTATTGTTATCCGTCATTTACAAATTCTTAGGTTTAGTATTTATTCCTGGAAGCTGTACCTAAATTGAGAAACTATGCACGAAGCTTCAGATAATGGATGATATTAGCAGAAACGATGCAGGAAACTACAGCGGGTAGATGTCACATACCACTGAATCACTGATACTAGACGGTTTTCTGCTTGTTACCTAGCAAAGCTTTTAACTAATCATCTTCTGCATTTCTTACAACCATATGGTGAATGAGATTAGCAGGATGTTGCGACGAGTTTGTTTGAGGCTCGAATTCCAAATACAGAGGTCTCGACAGAAAAAAAGAGATGTGGAACTTACTATATTTTGTTATAATGGTTGCTACTCTGCATAAATTATTTTGTCCATAAAATGCGTCTGCTTTTGTAACTCTGTTACTCTTTAAGTTCTTATTTTTGACGTTATTGTCCGTCTATATTCTTCGAGATTGTCTTGCCCAAGAACTTACCCTTTTTATTGTACTTCGCTATTTAGTTGTGGATACTTGAATACCATACGCAACCTTCTCTTCGGCCGACTAAAGTTAAATTTGGCACCATTTACTTCACAATGTGTATTTTGCTGGAGAAACAGAACATATAAGTGTGGTGTCATACCATGTGCCAGATTAGTTCATCTGAGAATATTTTTTTGTGAGGATCCTTTTTCTCTTGTTTCTTTAACCACAATCCCCTAACGGCCGCCTAGAAATCTGCAGCATTTGATGTTAACAGCTTATAAAAACTTAATCATATTGAAGAGAGACACCTCATGAAGAGAGCAAATATAGGGATTAACATTAATCGTTTCTAATCAATGTATTGCCTATCAAATAAAAAGGTTCTTGAGGAGTAGTCATGGGCTTGAATTCGATCGATGGATGCGAGTAATGAAGCGTCTTTTGAGTATCGAAAGCTCTCCTCATCTGACGTGGCCTTCTCTGCCTCTCAAGCTTGGATTGCCGATTGCACGGTAGCCATTCATGTCTCAACCTGATCTCTCTTTCCCGCAGCAGCTTCGAGTGAACAGGGAAGCCCATTACCTGGAATCCACAGAAGTACGAGTGAGAGGTGAGAAGATGGGTGTGGTTTGCGGCCAGACCCAGACAGTGGCAGCCATTGACAGGACCTCAACAGCACTTTCCCTTTCGCCTTCCCCCGAGTTCATTTCAACTAGCTGTTCGCCCACCTTCAAGGTAGTTTGATTAGGTGAATATCGTTGTTTAAGTTCGAGTTCGTTGCCTTGTGCTGTTATCTTTCTTCTGATTTTTTTGTTTTTGTTTTTTGTTGCCAGAGATATTCAGCTTTTAGGTTTATTTCTTCCAAACATGGCAGTTTCAGCAGAGGTCAGTTTGATCCCAGGTGCTTTAATGCGGTCTGCAGGTGGAGCTCTTCGAAAACGAAATGCCGAGCAAGTATCTAATAGATCATACTCTCTGTTTTACATTTTATTTGCGGTACTTAATAGGCAGCAAAAGGAAGCACAACTTCTATAGGAGATTAACTGGGTAGGCAATGAACTTTCTGAACGTTATGTGGACGAGAACGCTTGCACTGGTCTAGCTAGTGCATACTTTCTATTTATAACATCAACTCAAGGCACAAAGATTAATATTTATAATGTTAATAATGGCTGCAGCTAGGAGCCATTGTAATTCTCTTTAAATATGGGTAGGTCATCATAAGTTAAAATGCTTGGTCGCAGGGGTTGGAGCAACAAGACCATGTTGTGTCCTACCTTTGACAGAGGAAAATGTTGAGATGATCTTGGATGAAGTTAGACCAAGCTTGATAGCCGATGGTGGGAATGTGCTTCTGCATGAGATAGACGGCCTTGTGGTTGTTTTGAAGCTGCAAGGAGCATGTGGGTCTTGCCCAAGTTCGACTATGACATTGAAGATGGGCATAGAAACTCGATTAAGAGATAAAATCCCAGAAATCCTTGCAGTCGAGCAGATACTTGATACTGAGACGGGACTAGAGCTCAACGAAGATAATGTCGAAAAGGTGGGAAAGAAATCACAGACCAGCTCTTTCAGAATGCTAGTCTAATTCAACTCTCTAATAATATGAACTGTTTTGGTGCTCAAAATTGCAGATTCTGCAAGAGATAAGACCTTATTTAGCTGGCACAGGGGGTGGAGT
The DNA here is from genome assembly GCA_033002965.1 of Piper betle. Classification (NCBI taxonomy): domain Eukaryota; kingdom Viridiplantae; phylum Streptophyta; class Magnoliopsida; order Piperales; family Piperaceae; genus Piper; species Piper betle. The sequence continues at coordinate 2,343 of JAURVB010010375.1, read as the reverse complement.
TCTTGAGTTGGTCCAGATAGAAGGGTATGTTGTGAAGGTCCGGCTTTGTGGACCTGCAGCTGGGGTGATGACAGTTCGGGTAGCTCTAACTCAGAAATTGAGGGACAAAATTCCTGCCATTGCTGCCGTGCAACTTATAGAGTAGCAATCTTAATCGGCGTTGATTACTGTGAAATTTTGGAAGTCTAACATTTCAACATTTGTTTGTAACTAGACTGGGCAGATTCATGGTAGCTGTGGGCCATAATCTTTTAAATCTACCAAGAACAGCAATATCTGGTCGTCATGTTGAGCGGGTGCTAAACTATATTGAAACATATTAGAAGGATCATATGGTTTGTCTCAGTCTCATTTCGTTTCTTCGTCTTCCCCAAACTGCTGCCAAACGGGTGAGGGGATGCTAAGGTAGAATCCCTCCAAACTAGTCACTTCTTTGGCTCTGGGAAGGTTATTGATAATCTCCAGCCTTTTTTTGGCGGGGAAGGGATAATCTCAAGCTATTTCTACTAATTATAAAAGAGAGGTTGTCTTAATCTTAACTTCAATTTCATTACCAGTAAACATAATTAGCCTTGGCTAAGCCTGGATACGTTGAGTCCATTACACGTATAAAATGCATATATGTAACTGGGCTTACTTGCGTAGCTAAATGTGATGTATATGCATAAAATAGGTCCAAAAGCCCATTTGACGGGCCTGTTTAAACTCATCCATCTACATCGAGGCCCACTCCATAAAAAGCCCAAGGATGAGCACTTTCAAGCCCACTTCATCATATGTCCTAGGAAATGGATGGATTTTACTTTGGAGCAAAAAAAACAAAAAAACGATGGATGGAAGTAGACAAAGTCAAGATTCCGGGAAATATAGAGGGAGAAAATTCCAAAAAAAAAAGATTTTGCAGAGGGAATGTTTAGAAGAAATTTCTAGCTTTTGTCTCTCTTATTTATAACTAAACTAGACTTCCTATGACAATAAAAAGAGAGTCCAACTGTGGGTCAATTTTAATTTTAGACCTCTCATTTGCTACTTGTTGCGTTGGCAAGTTTTCAACATTTGTTTTGTTCAAGCATTGAACACTAAATAATTGATGATTAGCCCTAGCCAAGGGTTCCACCACATGGTGATTTTTTATCATAATTTTAAAAAAACTAAATGATCATATTAGCATTGATCCTTATCTAATCCCGATTAGGAAGATTAATTTGGGGCCCCTCAAGCCCTCAAAGGGCACATAAAACAAAATTATAATTGGAGGTGGATGACACACATTGGGGATACAAAACGAATTACCCACCTGCTGAAAAGTGTAATTATAAAAATTTAAATATGTATGAAGTTATTATTATTATTATTATTATTATTATTATTATTATTATTGGAGATGAAACATGATCACTGTTCTTAGTATCACGAGTTTTCATAGAGACATATATTAAATGTATCTATTATATTTATCTAATAACAAGGTTTTTTATGCCAAGTCGATAGTATAATATATTGCAATGTGTTCCCAAAAATAGGAAAGTCTTATATACTATAGGAAAATGAGGAAAACTAAAATGAGGAAAATTAGGTATTCCAATAAAATATACAAGCCTAATATTATTGGAAAATAAGAAAACTAGGAAAACTAAAACTAGAAAATTTAGGTGCTCTAATAAAATATGAAAGCCTAATATTATAGAAAAACTAGGAAATTTAAAACTACAAAAATAGGTGTTCTAATAAAATATGAAAGCCTAATATTATAGAAAAAATAAAAAATAAAACTAGAAAATTAGGAGAATTAAAAATTATTTTAATAAAGACTTATTTTCCTAGGTTTGTCTAATAAGACAGTTTTTATGCCAAGTAGATGTTATGCCAAATATATACTTTAATATATCGCCACATGTTCTCATAAAATAAGAAAGTCTATGCATTATTGGAGAACTAGGAAAACTAAAGTCTGAAAAATTTTGTGTTTAAATAAAATAAGAAAACCTGATATTATAGGAAAAATTAAAACTAGGAAAATCAGGTGTTCTACTAAATTAGGAAAGCCTAATATTATAGGAAAACTAAAACTAAAAAAATTAGGTGTTCTAATAAAATATGAAAGTTTAATATTATAGAAAAATTAAAACCTTGAAAATTTGGAGAATTAAAAATTTAGAATTAAGCATTAAGAATAATTTTAATAAATTTTTTTATGCCAAGTAGATATTATGCCAAGTGGATAGTTTAATATATCGTCATGTGTTATCACAAAATAGGAAAGTCTATTTGTTATAAGAAAACTAGAAAACTAAAATTAAGAAATTAGGCATTCTTATAAAATAGGTGTTCGGGCGCGGGAAC
>JAURVB010010374.1:0-18968 GCA_033002965.1 Piper betle | reverse complement strand
TCGAGATCTCCATTTTGAGACCACCCACGACCACCGCTGCGACCGTGATTGCCACCGGCGATGCCATTGCATTCGTGGCGATTCCGCCTTCTTTTGGGCCGTTTTCCAGCTAGTTAGTGGCCAAACTCCACCGTTTGTCACCACTAGCACCTCCGCCTTGACACCCCTCGTTGATCCTCATTAGAAGTGACTCCAGCCTCGCTGCCGTCAGCACTTTTTGGCGACGGGCACCGGCCTCCCCATTTAGCATGTTTGCCTGTAGTCGCATACGCTTGGTTGTGCACGAGTCCTCCAGTCCAAGCCTGTATCCGTGTCCATCAATCCTAAACAACCCTATCAACCTAACCCAATAATTTATTTAACCCAGATCAAGTTGATTTGGCCTAACTCAGTTAGGTTCTACCAGTTGACCCGATTCAGTCATTTTTGGACCGTTTTAGTCTGGTCTTGCATCATTTTTGGGAATTCGAGAAGTTCTATATTAGTTTAGATGTATATTCATATTATTTAGCATATTTTGATGTGATGAATATTTTTATTTATTTGATTATTTATTCATTATTTATTTATTTATTTTTATTTATATGTTTACATGTTTATTTATTATTATTAATATTATATTTACTTATAAATATTAGTCTTATTATGTTTAATAAATTGTGTATATATATATATATTTGTTCATTACGTGTATGTTATTATTTAATTGTATATAATTACATATTTCGTATAGGATATTATGATATTAATATTATTCATAATAAATTAAAATTAATTAATTAATTAATTATAGAATATTTATTTATTTATTTATTTATTTATTTATATATTTACTAGCACGAGTAAACACGTGTATATATAATATTTACTCGTACTTAACCGTGTATTTAAATAGCATAATTATATTATTAGTTTATAATTAAAGTATTATTATTTTCATATATTTATTAATGGCACCATATATAATCTATAAAAATCAACCACACTAAGAAATACCGTACGCTATACAACATCTTAGTATGTTAATCACGGGAGAACATCCACCAGCAATCGGTATCGAATACTAAAAAGTCAATTCAATTCGGTCAGAAAACTTGAAACTGTAACCCAGAAGATATAGACAGCGGGTCTGTCACAATTGAGAGAACAAACAATCAATCTTAAAACAGTGAACCTGAAGATATAAATAGAGTGTATGACACAATTGCGAGAACATTCTAACAATGGAACTAATTGCACAACCTAAATACATAAACAACAAGCTAGCACGCTAGCTTAGCAAGTGTCGAAAGTGCCAAATATTTCACAAGATCTAGCCACGCTACGCATGAACATGTTCCTCCCCCTCCCCTCATCCTGTAAGCCGTACCTTCCAACCATCAAGGTCTGATACGTAAAAATACGATATGTCAATGTTGATCATCTAGATTCCTTATGCAACTTGAACCCAAACACCTTGGGCACGTAATTCTGAACAGGCTTATTGGGCCTGGAAGAAGGAAATGTCATCAAGTACAGATGTGGGAAAGTAGTGCCTATATACGAGCCATCCATGTCTAAAGAGAGTCAAGATGAAACAGAAGTAGTAAGAAGTCTTAACATAAAAATCAACACGATTACAAGTCAAAGGAGAAACCGATCATATCCAACACATCCTTACCCCTTATACAACAATCTAATCAATTGTCATCTTCCATTAACTCACATGTCGATGCTTCAGTATATAATCATTCATTGAAACTGGTAATTAAAAGAGATAAAGCAGGATGTATCTGTGCAAATTGCAATGGTTAAATTAAAACATGCTGTAAAAAAATTGAAAAAGCAACATCATGAACATGTACTACAAATTCCAAACAGCCAATTTAATCTAAAGCCACAAATGAGAAAAGCAGGACACGAAAACAGAAAAATAACAGCAGAACGAATTAGTGCCACAGCCAGTAAGACTACCAGGTAGAAGCAGATGCTGTGAAATGATGACAATCACAATTATTTGTTTGTTGTGAATATTGCGTAAAATTCAAACACAAACATATGCTGTGAGATAAATACAGCTTACTTCATCGACATGATATGCACTATTAGAACTCTTTACCAAGATCATAATTCACCTATTTGGGTTGTATTTGTTTGTTCATATTGAATAATTAACTAAAACGTTAGAGGTCAGAATATCTAGCCAAGATATAGACCATCAGACATTTTTCATCAAGTCAGTACCTAAAAGATGCAAATTAAATAAATATTTACATTTGCATGCAACAAAGTATATCTAAAAAGTTCAGGTATATAATACATTACACGCCACATCACAAAAATTAACTTGAAGGATACTGCTCTGGTATTTGCATCGAGGAAAATATAGATCTTCACAGTTTGGACAAAAAACCTTGACAGATCCATTTCGAGGAATGTCTGCTGTTCCCACAGGTAAACATGGCTGACCTCCACAAAAACTCTAGGACATCTTCCAAACTCAGCCCTTTTATATTTCTCATGCTGCACTTTTACCAAACTGATCAATACAAATGATATGTGACCCAAGCATAAGCATAATGCAGAAAACATGTTACCATTGCAGTTAATCCTTTGCTTGTCAACACATAACGTGCATGTATGAGACCATATAATAACTCTGCAGCAGATTCAACTTCCCACGTTCTTCACCATTAAACTCTCCTGAATTATCCAGGCAACAGAGGAGGTTTAGATGCCAAATGCCATAGAGAAGTATTGTCAAAGTTGGTTTTCATAATGAAAACAGCAAACTTGGATGCATCAGTGGTTCAATAAAAGGTATTATTATAAACAAGGGACCCTATTCAGAGTCGATAACATGTCAGATTGTCAGGTAAAGTTTAACCTCAGCCAGCTGGGGGATAAATGGAGCATGGATTTTGAAGGTGGTCAATGTATAAGGAAAGAAGGTAAAAACTAGTAAAGAGGAATAAAAATGTTAAAGCAGCAAGATAATATATTTTCAGAAGCTTTTGAACTGGACAATGAACTACTCTACACAAGCCCCATTATGTCATTTTGCTCATTGTCACTTGATTAAATACTAAGATTCATAATTAAATATTGACATCAACATTCGTAATTAAAAAATAATAAATTTTGTAGCAATATACGATAAAAAATATTTACAATAAACAATGCAAATGAAATAATAAACATGCAATATAATGTGTTTTGAAATGTTAAATATTACGTGTATAATGTTATGCTATATTCAATATGGTATGCAGAGCAATCAATATCAGGGATTTGTGAATGAGTAGAAATTATTTATCACAGCTCTTTCCTCCTCTAATAGAAACATCATATCAGTTACTAATCTTCTTAATGGTACCTCTATCACCACCACCAAGCTGCACAGGAAAATTATAACCAATGGTTTGCTGTGGTCGAGACCTTCTTAATGCCCAAGGAGAAACTGAAGTACATTGAAGAGGAGCATGACAATGCCACTAGTTCAAAATGGAAGGAGAGGGTGCTCAAGTTAGATCATTGCTATGGAACTCGATGGCACCTCACATCAGTTGTGATGTGATGCTGCTGGATACTCCATATGCTGTGTGGAAATCAGTCCATGAAACCTTTACATCTGCGACTAACATCCAAAGGATCTGTGATGTTAGTGGAGAGGTGTATCTCTCTAAACAAGGTATGAGATCTCTGACAGACTATTATAGCTTTGTCAAAGCTAGGTGGGAAGAACTTGATATTTACCATCCCTATTCAACTAATATTCAGGTCTGGAAGAAATAGAGGAAAGAACTCAAAATAGTGTCATTTCTTTTTGGTTCATCAAGAGATCAAATCTTAATAGGTAATAAGTTATGTCATCTGAACGCTATTTTTCAAAACTATCCCTATTGTCTGTCGAAGATGATGAGGTTATAGAAGTGGTTCTGAACTCTGCAATGGTTACAAGCACTTGACCTCCCTTCAACTCAAATAGAGGGAGAGGTAGAGATAGAGGCTTAGAACCAAGACGAGAAAGGGGTAGAAGTATCACTTCAAGGGATGATAGGTTTTGCGAGCATTGTCAGGCCAATGGGCATACTGAAGAAAAGTGTGGCCAAAGCATGAAAAGCTAGATTGGTCAAAACAAATTGCCACTACCTCTTCACTTGCCAATAAACAATCTGTGGAATCTGCTGGTCCTGCTCCTGCTGCAACAATTGTAACAATCAGCCACGAGGACTTTGAGGACCTTATAAAGATGGCCAATCAAGGAGAGTCTACCCTACCCTCTGCCTCAATTGCAATTGCAGGTACATCTGTTGGTAATCCGCCCTTAAATTATTCTTGGCTTATAGATTCAGAAGCAACTGATCATATGACAAGTAACTCTCGCTCCTTTTCAACATATACCCTTTTTCTCAAACCTAAAACCATTGCCTTGCTAATGGGGCTTTTACACCAGCCATAGGAAAAGGAGATGTGGTTCTCTCGTCTGACTTAATACTTTAAAATGGACTGCTGGTTCCCTTCTCAACCAATCTCCTTTTTGTTTACAGGCTTAGCACAGATGATCACTGCCATATTTCCCCTACAATTTGTTTGCTTCAGGATGCAACCTCAAAGAGGCAGATTGGACGTGGTTCAAGTAGAAGGAAACTTTACTACCTTGTAACAAATAAGGCTGCATCCTCTACAGCTGTTATGTCTTTGATGCGGACAATATTAGGAAGCTTCCACGTTTATCCTAGGAAACATATGACTTCAAGCCTTTGGCTCAATTAGGAACTTTCTTATTATTTTTTTCAGTTTTCTTATTGTTCTAGGATTTTATATACTAGTCAACTTCTTATTTTGGACTAATAGTTATGCTAGAAAAAAATTTTCTATTTTCAGTTTCTAGTTCTAGTTCAATTAGGAAAGTTAAATCTCTATAAATGCAAACTATGCATCATATTTTTCTACACGGTTTGATTAATAAAATTTTGAAAGTTTCATAAATCTTGTTGTCTAAGCTTGACATCAGTGAGAAGCCAGTCATCTGCCTTTGTGTCGCGTAACGGTGAGGAGCTGCTCATCCCCACACCACTAGTAGGTTTTTCCCTCCTACTTCACCACACGTGAGTCCTGCCTTGCCATGACTAAACTCATCTCTGTCCATTGCCAGCCGCAACAGTCAAATCCATCACTGTGGTTTCCGTTGGCTGTACATAATGGAACAAATTTCAAGCACTGCCCATAGACATTGGTTGGTATCGCCAATGTTGCACAAACCAGCACCAAAGTTGCTGCCTTTGGTACCCCTGCTGGTTGACGACACTTCACCCATCATTGCCCAAGCAACTTCCAGGTAGTTGTCCACCTTGTTGCTGCTATCCTCAACCAAGCACCAATCCAACCTTGGTTGGACGTAATCACCCACCAAGTCTGGAAGCCGAAGTCATTGCTGCCCTTTTCCTACTCAGCCATCGCCTGGATTTTGAAAGCTACACTTCACCATCCGTTCTAGGTAACATGATATTTTTCCCTATTCTAAGACTTATTTGCTTAAGTAGTTGCTGTTATTTGCTTAGTGTTGTCCACCTACTTGATTGCTTGTTTACCTATTAATACCCACTGTTTGTTTGCTCCCCTATTACCCACATACCATTACTTGCTTTACCCGTTTTTCAATTATTTCCATATTAGTTTTGTAATGACACATCCTAAATGCAAACTAATGAACCAATTCATTTTTTTAAAAGTGATGAATCAAGTTAAAGATTATAAACACATCCCCACTAATATACATGAATCTTATCAAGATAGATATTGGGTGTAGGACTAATTATTTGAGAGATCTTACATTTCACCCAATTTAAGGAAATTTCGTCCTTAAAATTCTTTTCTATAGCTCATGAGCCTTAATCTGTGTCTAGACTACTCTCATCATCCACACTATCCTAAGTTGGCTCTGATACCATCATAAAGACCTGGCCTAAAATGCAAAGTGATGGCTTAAGTCATTTCTTCAAAATAGTTAACCCAAGTTGAAGATCTATGATCCATCCTCACTAATAGACTAGGTCTTATTCTAATAGGTATTGGATATGGGACTAATTTAGGGTTATCACAATCCAATCACTCGAGGAAATTCTATTCTTGAAATTCCTACTCTCGGCCCATGGGTCTAGCAACCTAGGCCACATCTAGTTAAGCCCACCATCACAAATTGAAGGGTAAGTAATTTCTTCAAAAGTGATTAACCAATTAAAAGATTGTTAACCCATACCTATTAATATATAGGATCTTATCTTAGTAGGTATTGATGTGTGACTAACTAAATATTTAGAGGATCTTATAGTTTCTAATTTGGTTTAATTGCTAGATTATTATGTTATTATCATTTGAATACCTTTGGCAGATTAACAACATCATATAGCTAGTGTATTTTGTGTTCGTCTTGCTTTAGTTTTCCTCCAAGTCGAATGCCATGTAGTGGCATGCGAGATAAGGTCATCCTAAATTAAATAAATTCAAGTTGTTAGTCCCCACCCTAGGAAGTGTGTTTCATATCAATTGTGAGACATTTGAGTTGTCTAAAGCATCATAAAATAGCTTATCCTAGTCAGATCCTTTCCATAACTTCTCAACCATTTGACCTTGTTCATTCGAATGTTTGGGGTCCTCTTAAAGTATCCAATGGTGGTAACTATAAATTTAATCTTTGTTGATGACCATAGTCGAATGACATGGTTATACTTGTTGAAAGAAAGGAAAGAAGTGTTTAGGTGTTTTTAGATATTTGTCAATGAAATAATAAATCAGTATGGTGCAGTTCTTAAAGCTTTTTGATTTGATAATGCTTTAAAATACACATCTATACAATTCCAAGACCACTGCCATGATCATGAAATTATCCACGAGACTTCCTGTGCTCACACTCCAAACCAAAATGGAGTATGTGATAGGAAACATAGACATCTACTCGAAGTTGCAAGATGTCTATTGTTGAAAATGTCTGTACCAAAGTATTACTAACCGGAAGCTTCACTCACTGCCAGTTATCTCATAAATACAATGCCATCAGTGTTAGAAAATAAAACTCCTTAATCTTACATCCAAACAAGTCCTTGTAGAATATTAAACCTAAAGTGTTTGGTTTTATTTGTTTCGTACACCTTCACACAAGGCAAAATGGCAAGCTATCTGCAAAATCAGTCAAGTGCACCTTTTTCAGTTATTTTAGAACACAAAAAGGATATCCATGCTACAGTCTTACGACTGAAGAAGATATTTGAGTCTGCAGATGTGACATTCTTTGAGGATTGTACATACTATGCTATAAACTCATCTACCCAAGAGCCTCTTTGTGAAATGTCACTCCCAACTCCTGTTTTTGAACAAATTCCTAAGCCTGCACTGAGGTTTGTCGTTCCTCATGTATATACAAAAAACTAAATCCGTAGGTATGCTTATCCTCCATGTGTCTGTAGAAGGAAAAGTAGAGTGTCTGTCCACTGCAGCCATAGACAAACTGCATATAACTGTTGCAACTGATAAGAACTTTTCCTTTTCCAACAACTTTGCTCATAACCTAGCTACTACAACTATTCCTACTAGTTATATCATGAAGCTACGTCCCAGGCAGAGATGGGGAGGAGGAGGAAGGTAGATCGGAGAGGAAGGAAGAGGGCTGGGTGGCGGGGGGCTATATATATATAAAACAATTTTTTTTTCAAAAAATAAAAAAAAACTATTGTCTTTTATAAACAGACAAATACTTTTATACAATTGTTACTTAAAAAAATATTATATGTTACTCCAAATGTTTGTTATAAATATTTTTTTAATAAATTAATTATACTAAATAGTTTTTTGTCGATTAATGTGAACTTTTGATATAAATACTTTTATATATAATTTAATGCAAATAATTTATATGAATTATTTATTATCTATATCTAAGTTAGACACTTAAATTTTTCTGTCCCAATCGTATTTGTTTAGCTTATTAATGTAAATTTCACAAATTATAATAAAAAATAGAACCAGAAAACAAAAATATATAACTATTATAAAAAATATATGAAAACCGAAAGTGTCAATTGGTTAAAGGATCATCGAATTATGATTTTATGAATAAAAATGATTGTTAATTTGATCTAAATGTTCATATAATTGGCGGGTATTATATATTATATAATTATTTGTATTAGTTATTTCGAGATCATAATATTTTTGAGATCTCTTGGGGATCTCTTCGAGATCTATCTTTTTAGACCTTTTGAGACGAGTTCGTGAACCTAAATATCGAACTTCGCTATGATCAAACATTTTCTCCGGTGGCTAAGCTGAATATTGTGACAATCATAATTTTCCATCAACTTAACCCTCATAGAGACTTAAAAGAGGAAGTCTACATGCTTCAACCACTTGGATTTGTTGTTGACGGGGAGTCCAAGGTTTACAAATTGATCAAATATGTGATATCCACCAAATAAGTTCTACACCCAATACCTATTGGGATAAGAGCTAGTATACTAGTAGGGATGTATATATAAATCTTCTACTTGGTTAACCACTTTTGAAGAAAATAACTTAGATTCATCAGGTTGCACTTGGGTTGGGTAGTTATAAATGACATCATAGCCAACATGGGATCACATTGGATGGTAGGCAAGACTGATGGACATGGGCTAGGCCTATGGACTGAGAAAAAATAATTCGAGTAAAATTTCCTAAGGTGGGTGGATTATAATCTCTCCCAAATTAGTCCCACATGTACTAGCTAACAGGGTAAGAGATCTATAGTTGCAAAAATTAGCCAATTCCATTCGAACACGGCCGTTTTAACAAGACTACATAGGAAACCTTGTCAAAAAAAATAAATGGATCGTTTCTTAGAAAAAAAATTAGTTGATTCATGTCAATCCAAGCCAATTCATGACCCGAGTTGACGATGGGATAAATTGGCCAAACAAGTTTTTCACTCCCATTTTCACTTGTCTTCCTCCCTACCAGTGGCCATGTTCTACCCCTGACAACTTGAAACCACCACCAGAGCCTTGACCACTGACTGCCCTTCCCCTCCTTGCAGCTAACCATGCCCTCTAACCACCGGATGAAGACGCATTCGAAGTATTATGGAATTGATATTCGTTATTACAAATAAGTTTGTTATATTTTATATTTTATATTATAAGCATGTACAACATTCTTGTCCGATTAATGTTGAATCAATCCGATTAAGTGACCCCTTACAACCAATTTGAAGGCCGATTTCAATTTTTGCAATTGTGGTAAGGTCTAGTATATTAGCGAGAATGTACTTATAAATCTTCAACTTGGTTTACTTTGAAAAAAATGATTTAGTTCCATCATGTTGTACTTGCGCCTAATCCTTGCAAAATCTATCTATGGATTGAAACAGTCCCCTCAAGCATGGTCTTAGAAAGTCAGCAACATCCTTACAATCTTTGGATTTCCAAGACTTTTGATTACTTTTTGTTCTTCAAGAAAATGGTGAATAGTTATGTCAATCTACTTGCGTATGTAGATGACATAATATCATGAAGTGACACTAATGGAATTGTAGAAATGAAAATAAAGATAAAGGATCTAGGCACGATATATTGAGGATTAATTAGGACATACTTCTATGCCAGAAGAAGTACGTTACAGATATGTTGGAAAAAACCGGTTTTTAGAGGCTAAGCCAGCAAAAACTCCTCTCAAAACCTCTCTAAAGCTTGAGCTTAATGAAAAACTGCTACAGGATCCAACAAGGCATAAAAGGTTGGTAGGCAAGCTGATTTACCTCACATTCATGCAAGAGCCATGAATGCCACATTAGAAGGCTGTCATTAGAATCCAAAGTACTTGAAAAATTTCCCATGAGAGGAATGTTCTATGAGAGGAAGCATGATGATAATTCACTAAAGATTCACAGATTTGTTATTGTATAAACCTAGGAGGAACCATGATCATCTAGAAGAAACAAAGTGCTGTGGTAAGATCTTCTGCTGAGATGCAGGGCAATGGCAAAGGCCCCAATAGAGAAATCAGTTTTCCACAACTTAAATCCCCCGAAGTTTCCATCATGAAACACCATAGGAGAGAACCAAAATTCTCCGAACTATATGTGCATAAAAACTCACGGAAAAATATATGGGGGGTCTTATTTTTAGATAAATAATGTAAGATTCCTACCCCCAATAAAGATCTCTAACCGATAGATCCTTATTTAATAAGGATTCTCTTCTAGTTTAGCACAATAAAAGATATACATGGATTTAGAATTCTCCCCATATTGGGCTCACTTTGAAACTACGTCCAACATCTCCCACTCGCACATTATGGGGAGTAGAGCGTTATCACATCATGGACGTTACCTAAATGCTAATTTGGATGAGGATGCTGTTAGAAGCACTAATATTACAAAACCAATGCAGCTATTGTGTGACAATACAACAGCTATTCACATAGCTAATAACCCAATTTTCCATGAGACAATAAAACATATAGAGGCAGACTGCCACTATATAAGAGAAAAAAATGAGGGAAGGTGTGATTGACTTAAAAACACCAGCACTAAGACACAAATTGAAGATATCTTCACAAAAGCCATGTCCAAAACTAGACACAATGAACTGTTATCCACGCTATGTTTGGGTCCTTCCCACTCATCCAGATTATCCACACAAAGACCTTTGAGCTCTAATATTTGCCATCACATGGTTCACAAGATCCATGGAAAAGATCAAGTTGTGAATGACTTGAATTTGGAAATGTAAAGAGCCAAACTGAGACATATTATATGAGAAGAAGATGATGACAATCATGATATGATTAACTTCTCATTAAAAAAATGAGGTTAATTTTGGGTAATAGAAGCATAGATATCTGTCAAAGACATAGAGATTAATGCGAAGGATGATAAAAAGAATATCATGACAGATAGGTTGCCAGGAAAAAAGGACAAAAAACCTAAAATTGAAAATACAGAGATTTGACATGGACATACCGCTCGGCGAATCATTGTCCAAAATCATATCCAGTGCATAGTCATAGTATGCCACCTGTGATTGCAATCCGCACAAATTGAAATCATCTTGTATAAAATCCTCATCGACCTCACAGAGAAGCTCATTTCCTCTCAAACCGCAAAACCAAGAGATCCAAGATGAGTCATCTCCTTCAGAGCTGCTAAGATCTGTCTCCTCACTCCCAGTATCAGATAACTCTAAAAAAATAAACATCACCATTTCAGTAAGTATAAATAATAACAAGGGTCTGAATTGCCCTATTTATGAACTGTAAGACAAACAACATTCACAGGAGTATTCAAATATTCAGATAACAGGAAGAAACGACATAGTGGAAAAGTGTTCAATTCTTATTAAGTGCAAACAGTCAGTTAAAAAGGGCAAATAAGAATGAATTTAGAGCAATCATTATTTGTGCACACAGACACATGCTTTGGAATTATATGAATGCATGCAAATAACATAACTGTTTTGCAATCCTCTAAGGCAGCAGCACCACTTGTCAAAATTTAATGCAGTGCATATGCGGGCTGAAAATGAGGAAGATTTTTAAAAGATTTGTGAATGACCGAAGCAAAAATAATTGAATATGTTTTTAGGAAAATTAGGCCTAAACTGAGAGTTTCTGGTTTTTTATTCTTCTTGGAGGATGCTAGAAAAAAGGCTTACTGTTAGGAAGTCAAAAATACTCTATATACTACTATGACAGGTGCAAGTTCATTATGTACTAGTTCAATTCTGAAGCAAAACTTATATCACGGTAGTATGTTGACAGCAGTAAAAGCCTTAAGTTATATAACCAGAACTAATGTTTCTGGTTATGGTTTTGTTATTTCATAAGATTAATAAATTATCCTCATAAATATCTTTATTACATCCAAAGCATTTTTTCCCCCTGATTTTTCTGGCACCAAGAAGTACCCTTGAACATGAAAAAAGCCCAAAAACAGACTTGCTGTTCGAGGTTCAAGCTTGGATTCAAACCATGGAGTATGCAGCTAAATTTGAAAGTTGAATCATATTGGAAAAGACTGAAGACGTAGAAACTGGAAGTCCGTATTTTTAAAGTTGCTACAACATAAGCAACGGCGGTTCAAACTTAAAATATGATAGGACGAAGGTTCCAGAAATTAAACTCATGAAAAGTATAACAAAACAGTTACAACCATAGAAAATTTAATTTTCGATTCGGAGGAAACAGTTTGGCATTGGCTAACCAGGAGGGGAAGGGGCAGTGAGCTTGGTCTCCTTGCTTCTGGGCCCGGAGGTGGAGGCGGCGGTATCAGGTCGCTTCTTGCTGGTAGAAGAAGGGCGAGGGTCGACGACGGGGTTGGAGGAGGAGGTGCTCTTCAGAGACACACCCGCTGCCGGCCCTCCGCTTTTCATCATCATCGTCTCTCTGTCTGTCTTTTTCTTTTCCTATTTTCCTTTCTCGTTTTATCCCTCCCCCCGCCCCCCGCCCCCTCCTCCACCGGTAACACTTATTATTAAGTTTGTTCTAAGAGCCCCCGATTAATCAATACTGTCCAACTAGTAGGGCTCTTTAAATCTCCATTATACTCGGGCTTTATATTTAAAATATTTTAATTATAAATTAAATTTTAATATAAATTATAAAGAGAAATTATCACTAAATACAAATTGAGCTAACTAATTCAACTCAAACTCAAATCAATTCAAAAACTTATTAGTTTTACTTGAACTTAAAATCAAATAAACCAAATTTAAATTGACCAAAACTTGATTAGACTTAACCTTCAGACCCTAACTAGTAATCAAATGTTGAGAGGACGGGCTTAAAGGTAATGAAAGAGAGCATGTAAAGAAGAAAAATTATATTACTCTGAAAATCTTATCATCGAGCATTTATACATTCCCCCCTCCCAATTATATCATTATCAAGGGGTGTCTATTATATATTTTTAACTAGGTTATTGCCTGCATTATGCGCAACACTTTAAGTTTTTTAAAAAGTTTATATTGATAAATTTTAAATTAAATTAATAAATAATAAATTATAAAATAGGTTATTTTAGTTTACTTATATTTTAAAATTTGAATGAATTTTATCATTGTAAAAAAATTTAATTTAGATATAATTTTACGCTAACAATAAATAAATGAAAATCTTAGACCATGAAGAAATCTTAAATATGTTAGCTGTATTAAATATGGATTCCATTGTCAAAATCTATACTTACGAACCCAGACAATAAAAGAGCTTAATTTAGTGGGCGGACGCCCACGCGGATGCCACGAGTCCCGACAATTGACGATCGACCCGGGGGTGGCGGATGGCGAGCTGGTTTCTGTCCCATGCTCTACGCTTGACTCCATTGGTCAGCCATTGTCGGTAGAAAGGAGCCGTGCTGCATCACTGAAGTCTAAGTGGTCGCTTCTCTCTGACCTTCAACAACGCTGCAACTGCTACAAACCGCGTTAAGCCCCTCATTGTCAACATAAAAGCTTGCTCATAATTCAGCAGGCAACAATGGCGAGCACTTTACTCATGTATTAAGGGCGAGCACGTTGTGTGCTCATGCTAAAAACCTGTCCCTAGCTTCTAGTTTTGCTAGCCTAACCTCTCCCTGAGATCTTGTACACTTTCTAAACCTTCAATATATTGAAGTCTCGTAGAATTGAATGGAACACATGTACATGCTGCTATTGGAGTCTTATGAGGAAGACGTGGAGAAGCTGTGATTGAGATCAGGTCCTAAACGTGGGCATGTCCACACCTTTGTAACTACAGCTGTTGGGTTAAAAACACAAACTTTGAAAAAGTAAAATTCATTACAGCAGTAAATCATGAGATACAGAAGTTGGTTTCACTATGCCAGGAATGTTAGGAAGAAAGTTTTGATTACCAACTTCATGCATTTCATTGCTTTTACAAGCATCCATGGATACTGATTGGGAAGCAACAATTGAATTATCTCTGCAGATTATTGCTAACTTCCCAAAATCAGTTATTCTTGATTGGATTGGATAAGAACTTGCCCTTCCAGAAAAGGTGAACTCTCTTTCGGCCTCCGTCAATGTCTGTTCAACCCTGATAGTGCCTCTTTGCACAATAAGAACAACATCAGAAGTTTTATTGGCCATGTTGAGGGACAGAGGTTGCCCTTTTGCTGTCGTGCTAATTTTCTTAAGGGCTAACAAACTAATATTTGTCGATGACGCCGATGTAGAATTTGTTGTGTTTGTCTTCAAACCAGTGCTTAATCCAGGTCTCTGTGGTGTACTTGGGATAGTTGCTGAAATTTCCCCGTAAAAGAAAATGAATATAATGAATTAAGGAAACGATGTTAACGAGATCTACATTGTGAAAGAGAGATAATGACAAATTACTCACATGATGAAGACGTTGATGTAGAATAAAAAAACTTTAAACTTTATCGAAAATTATATGGATGATAAAACCATCATCAATAAAACCTTCTTCATATCAAATCATCAAGAAAATAAATTTAATAACGGAAGCGTACCTAGATCCATAATAGTAAAGCAATTCTTTGATTTCTTCTGGTTTGATCTTCTAAATTTTACACCTGTTCTCCAAAGATCAGAGTTCCTGGATGATGGGTTACGGTGCGAATTTGGGGACCATAACCGTATTTATTCGTATAACCGTATTTATCTTTATCTTTCATAATTCAAATTTAACCCATCATAAATTAGAGATTACGAAAACGGTATCTACACATATTTATCCATACTCATCTTAAATATATGGTATCTCCACATATTTATCTTAAATATTAATGACCCATTAACCTTAACTTTAATAGATTAATTTAATTTAGGCCTAAACCTTATTAATAGCATATGATACAATTATATACTTGTATATATACGTCCAAAATCCAACAGTTGAGTATCAAGATATTAACTCTGATTTGGAGTCGAGTTTGGGACCACATATAGATGAGGAGAACGTCGAAGAAGATTACTATAATAAGGCTGAACATCCGAAGATAACTAAGTCTATTCTAGCAGACAAATCACAAAAGTTTTGTAATTTAGATTCTTAGTTACTTTCCTATTTTGGATGGAGTTTTATTTACAGCTTTCTTATTTTATGTCAGGACTTCTATATTTCTAGATTTGACATTTTATTCAAGTTACTCGATAGAGTGTCTATTTATACTAGGAGACTTGGTGTATTATGAGTCTTTCTTGGATATATATATAGTACTTCTATTATGCGCTCCAACGTTTTGCAGCGCATAGGCAGCATTTGGATTATGGGCCGTTCCAACGGCCCACAATCTACCCTCACTTTTTTTTTTTACCTTCTCCCTCCCCATTGCCGGTTTCCGCCGCTGCCCCCGGCCCTGCGCACCCAACCCCGCCCGCAGCCGTCGTCCCCCATTGCGTCGCCGTCACCGTCCCCGGCCATCACCCCCCCCCATCGGATTCCGCCCCCTCCGTGGGCGATGCCGTCCCCCCGTCGCCACCCACCGCCGATTTCACCCCCACGATTCCCTTGCCCCCCCCCTCCCAACCTCTGTTTTTCAACCGCACACTGAATTTCCCCCCCCTCCGGCGAGGGCGTTGCCGTTCCACCGCGGGTCGTCGTCGTCGTCGTCTATTTTGTAATAAAAACTTGACTAGCTCACGAGTCAATATTAAGAAATAAATTTAAAAAATAAAATAAATTCGTAATAACTGATTCCGGACACGAGTCAATATTATTAAATAAATTTAAAAATAATTTTGTAATAAAAATTTGACTCTC
This sequence comes from Piper betle, assembly GCA_033002965.1. Lineage (NCBI taxonomy): Eukaryota > Viridiplantae > Streptophyta > Magnoliopsida > Piperales > Piperaceae > Piper > Piper betle. The sequence goes on along the minus strand of JAURVB010010374.1, from coordinate 3,230 downwards.
TCCTTAGTCGAGTCAATATTAATAGTAATAAAAATTTAAACCGCTCCTAAATCGAGTTAATATTACCAAATAAATTTTAAAAAAACTAAAATAATTTTGAAATAAAAATTTGACTTACTACCGAGTCGAGTTAATATTACAAAATAAAATTTTTTAAAAAATCGTAACAAAAATTTGACTCACTCACAGTCAATATTACAAAATAAATTTTAAAAAAATTAAAAATAATTTCGTAATAAAAACTTGACTTGCTCCTCACTTGAATAGGGTTTTATTACGCGTTTTTTTATAATACATAATAAAATTTGAATCACTCCCGACTCATATTAATATTACAAAATAAATTTTTAAAAAAATTAAAAATAGTTTTAAAATAAAAATTTGACTCTTTCCCGCAGTCCCGACAACTTTCATCGCTCGCATTCCTCACCTACATATATATAGAAAAACCGTCAGTAACGCAGTGTTACCGGCCCAGAAAATAACTAATATCAATCTGGCACAGGAGAGCAAACTCTCCTGTTGAATCAAAACCATAAACTTCCTCAAAAACTCTCATCAGGACACATACCGGAGCCGTCACCGTCGGGCCATCGCCCTCGAGTCGACAACATCCCCCTTTCTTTCTCATTCTCATACCTTGGCCATTTCTCTATTGCTTCTCGCATCAAATTTCATTCCTTACCGCCCTCTGCACCTTCCATATTACTCCTGGCCTTGAGCACAAAGGCCGAGCACTCTCAGGCAGTCGCCTTCAGTACCCTTTGAACCACAAGTCTAGACATGCGCTGCATTGCAGCACCCGTAAACCTCCACACTTCTCCGGGTTTGAGGAACTCAAAGGTGGAGTTGTCCGGATCCTTCGGGAACGAAGTGGGTTCTCCCCAGCTCTAGAGCCCGCTCTTCCGGGCACACGCCCTATCTGAAGACGTGGCCGCAAGTAACCCTCATTCCATCTCTCACCGAAAACACGAAAACTATATATATATAGGCCTGGGTTGGGATTTATACAATAGGCCCGAAGGCATCGTGAGCTGGATCTGAAGTTCGAAAACAAACTCGAGGGATCTCATCCTCGAGGGTTATTAATCCGAAATAAAACTGTTGGCTAAATGACCCGAGTTAAGTGGGATCCGATAAAACGCCACTTAACTCGTCCTGCACATGATAAATCAAATATACAATAGAATAGCGTAAAACAGAGAACGAGTCCTAAATGGACCTGGTAGAAGCTCCAAACGGGTCCACGCGCCTAGGCGGCGAGCTCCTACACCGTACCTACACAATCAAGCTAAAAACTAACGCCCACATGATGAATCACACATCCTATAGCATGCACACACAATCAACACAATCACTGCATCAATCAACACACATCAACCTATATCAATTCTAGCAAGTCTACTTAGGCTAGTTTGCATTAGATCATGATCATTACCTAGTTACCCTAATTAGTTTCTTAGTCTCCATTTTTAACACCACTCAATCAAACAAATTTCATATTTTATCCTTAATCAAATCTACATTTATACATATTATTATAACACACAATTCACCAATCCTATCATGCAATTCTAATAATCGACACTTTCAAATAATTAAGTTAAAATAAATTATACCTCGCGTCGTCGAAAATCGGCGATGGCTAAGGTTGCTGTTAAGCTAAGTTAAGGGTTTAGGGTTTACGGTGTACGGTTCACGGGTTACGGTTTACGGTTCACGGTCCAGGGTTTAGGGTTTAGGGTTTAGGGTTTAGGGTTTAGGGTTTAGGGTTTAGGGTTTAGGGTTTAGGGTTTAGGGTTTAGGGTTTAGGGTTTAGGGTTTAGGGTTTAGGGTTTAGGGTTTAGGGTTTAGGGTTTAGGGTTTAGGGTTTAGGGTTTAGGGTTTAGGGTTTAGGGTTTAGGGTTTAGGGTTTAGGGTTTAGGGTTTAGGGTTTAGGGTTTAGGGTTTAGGGTTTAGGGTTTAGGGTTTAGGGTTTAGGGTTTAGGGTTTAGGGTTTAGGGTTTAGGGTTTAGGGTTTAGGGTTTAGGGTTTAGGGTTTAGGGTTTAGGGTTTAGGGTTTAGGGTTTAGGGTTTAGGGTTTAGGGTTTAGGGTTTAGGGTTTAGGGTTTAGGGTTTAGGGTTTAGGGTTTAGGGTTTAGGGTTTAGGGTTTAGGGTTTAGGGTTTAGGGTTTAGGGTTTAGGGTTTAGGGTTTAGGGTTTAGGGTTTAGGGTTTAGGGTTTAGGGTTTAGGGTTTAGGGTTTAGGGTTTAGGGTTTAGGGTTTAGGGTTTAGGGTTTAGGGTTTAGGGTTTAGGGTTTAGGGTTTAGGGTTTAGGGTTTAGGGTTTAGGGTTTAGGGTTTAGGGTTTAGGGTTTAGGGTTTAGGGTTTAGGGTTTAGGGTTTAGGGTTTAGGGTTTAGGGTTTAGGGTTTAGGGTTTAGGGTTTAGGGTTTAGGGTTTAGGGTTTAGGGTTTAGGGTTTAGGGTTTAGGGTTTAGGGTTTAGGGTTTAGGGTTTAGGGTTTAGGGTTTAGGGTTTAGGGTTTAGGGTTTAGGGTTTAGGGTTTAGGGTTTAGGGTTTAGGGTTTAGGGTTTAGGGTTTAGGGTTTAGGGTTTAGGGTTTAGGGTTTAGGGTTTAGGGTTTAGGGTTTAGGGTTTAGGGTTTAGGGTTTAGGGTTTAGGGTTTAGGGTTTAGGGTTTAGGGTTTAGGGTTTAGGGTTTAGGGTTTAGGGTTTAGGGTTTAGGGTTTAGGGTTTAGGGTTTAGGGTTTAGGGTTTAGGGTTTAGGGTTTAGGGTTTAGGGTTTAGGGTTTAGGGTTTAGGGTTTAGGGTTTAGGGTTTAGGGTTTAGGGTTTAGGGTTTAGGGTTTAGGGTTTAGGGTTTAGGGTTTAGGGTTTAGGGTTTAGGGTTTAGGGTTTAGGGTTTAGGGTTTAGGGTTTAGGGTTTAGGGTTTAGGGTTTAGGGTTTAGGGTTTAGGGTTTAGGGTTTAGGGTTTAGGGTTTAGGGTTTAGGGTTTAGGGTTTAGGGTTTAGGGTTTAGGGTTTAGGGTTTAGGGTTTAGGGTTTAGGGTTTAGGGTTTAGGGTTTAGGGTTTAGGGTTTAGGGTTTAGGGTTTAGGGTTTAGGGTTTAGGGTTTAGGGTTTAGGGTTTAGGGTTTAGGGTTTAGGGTTTAGGGTTTAGGGTTTAGGGTTTAGGGTTTAGGGTTTAGGGTTTAGGGTTTAGGGTTTAGGGTTTAGGGTTTAGGGTTTAGGGTT
>JAURVB010010372.1:0-73643 GCA_033002965.1 Piper betle | reverse complement strand
GCCCTTTCGTTTAACTTTGTATTGCTACGGCGTTGACATGGTCAGCGGAGGCAGTGACTCATCGGAAAATGGATGAAACAGGGGTTGGCCGTGGTGGTGTGGAGATCCAGCTGGGATGGGTGGCGCTGGCCTCCGTTCTAGTCGGGGAATGTCTCTAGGGGGTCTAGGGGTCGAGGCGACCACCCGATCATGGTGGTGACGGTCACCGGCAGCGAAGTCGACGATGCGGGCACAACCCAGGCGCGGCACTAGGCGTGGCAATTCCGACGTCGCTGTGGCCAGACAGTGGCTGGGGTTGGTCGGGCAGCACAGCAACTCCGTGGCAAGGCTAGGCAGCGACGATCGGCTACTGGGTTGCATTGGCGGTGGCGATGGTGGTGCGCATAGGGGAGGCATTGGGAAGGGGAAGATGTTGGGAGGGGAGAAAAATAACTGAGTGGTAATTTTGTAAATAAGACTTGACTCGTCTCTAGCTCGAGTCAAGTATAAATAACTAAATCGTATAAAATCCTTAAAAAATCAAAAAAAAAATCCCATAAAATCAAACAAACACCAAAACATCATAATGATATGCTCTAGAACTATCAACCCACCCAAACTGCCCTTAACGCGATAAACGGCCTAAAACTAATTCTACGATCCACTGTATATAAAAATAAAAAAATAACTGGTATACTCTCGATACATTCTGATAACTCATTTTGTTCTACTGTGTTCATGATGTTATCATCGTATACTTGAGTGTGCATGACCCTCATAGCTCATACATGTGACTGGCGTCGGCTCAGTATACGTGTTCAGAATACGGACTCCACTCAAAAATAATGGTCGAATTGACCGGTTCTGAATATAAAACCCTGACTCGAATTGTGGGTTTTACAGCATTAGCCAAGTATATAATAAGTAGAAAATAAAGCATCAACCCAAAAAGAAAATTAGGCTATTACCCTACACCATCGTAGACCTAATCATATTTTTCTCGTTGTGCAACAACGTTTTGCTGCGGTATACATGAAATAGTTAATTGCTGAGCAATTCTTTTTCTTCACACTATTCTTGGAATTAATCACAAATATTTTCTTGACTTCTATTAGTTTGTAAGGCTTTGATTTTGGTGATTTTTAGCCATATGCTAAAAACACTTTGTAGGCCCCTAAAAGTTAATCTCACATTAAGATCCAGTTTATTAGTGGGAGTTGACTATAAATTTTCAACTTCGGTTAACTAATTTTAAAAATATGACTTAGGCTTATTAGTTTGCACTTGTACAGATAGTATTGGAGCCAACTTAGTTTTATCTTAGACAGTAGGTTGGACTGGACGTGGGCTAGGACATTTGCCACTGGCCAAGTGTAGGAATTCCAAAGATGGAATTTCTTAAGGTTAGCATATTGTAAGACCCCTAAAAGTTACTCTTATATCTAATACCTACTCAGGAAATATCTAGTTTGTTAATGAGAATAAACTATAGATCATTAATTTTAGGTAATTGCCTTTGAAACTATAACTGCCTATTAGTTTGCACTTTGGGCCGGATCATTACACACTTGAAGCAATCTAAGGTTATACCTATGTGATATTAGATATATAACACCAAAACATGTGAAGTCAACAATGAAAGTGATAAAATAATGAGCATCATGTCTGGTCCTAACGTTCCTGACGTTCAAAGGGCTATAGATGTTATAATGCATTAGCTGTACTGGAGTTTGAGTCCTAGTATAGTAGCCTCTCTAAAAGTCTAAAAGTTTCCATTAGCTTGAATAGCTAAACAATGCTCAAGTAGAGGCAAATCAATATGCAATATAGATTCTAACAAGACCTCTTTTGTTGAATAGTTCATACAATCTTGACTTATGTGCCTTAATCGTGAATACCGAACTGTTGTTTTATTAACAATTTTACTACTTGAAATAACAAATGAATAATAATTATTTTTGGAATTTGAGAATAATTAATATAAAAAATAATAAAACCACTAAAAATAAAAAGAGATCCATAATATTCAGAATAAAAATAAATGGTTAAAAAGTTCAACCACTTAAATACAATGAATATCCTAATTTCAAATGACTCAATAAGACACTAGATTTTACTAAATATTAGGAGTATATAAAAATACCTAGCCACCTTGCATTTGTAATCTACTAGTGTATTCTCCTTTGACTTTAACTCTAGAGTTGTTGCCAACATTTCATCCAATGTATCCCTTGTGCAATCCGGGTAACTCCACAAATGCTTCTTGGTCCTTAATTATGTATTTTATTGTACCTTATTCAACAATTTAAGACGGATGAGAATATGTTAATATCAAATTACTAAACAGAAAAAAGAAAAATATTGAAAAAATAGAAACGTTTTTAGTCTCTGTGTAAAAAACGAGCATAGTGCTATTTCTTCACTTATATCCTTGCTACGCCTCTTGGGATGCTTAATTTGATTATTCTTAGATTTATCAAGCTTTTCACAAGTGTTTGACCCTTTAAAAAATTGGTATCATCTTCTAGACTGTTGAGAGGCCAAGGACTTAGTCATAGAAGGTTTAGCGATAAAAATATCTCATCATGGTATTAGATCGCTTCTTATAATTGTCAAATATAATTGTTAGTCCTAAAGTTTCGTAGGCAAAGAACTACTTAACTTATCTTTGAGAATGATCCAGAAAGAACAGATAGTGCTATATTCCTCAAATTCACAAAATAGATCATTTTGCATAGTGCAAAATAGTTTAATTTGAATAATACTATTCTTAGACTTCAAGGTAGCATAAGCCTCCTTTTAACTGAAGTCTTAGGAGCATTAGGAGGAGGAGGTTCCATTAGAGGGATGATAGCCTCTACCCCTCCATGTCCTCCAAGATTAACTTAACCTTATGATGCCAAATATCGTAATTATCACTGTTCAATTTTTCCCATTTATTCTGATCCGCAATAACTTACTTTGAACCTGCTAACAGTGAGTTATACATAGACATCAAAGGCGCATAAGAATTTATGTCTTAAATTAATAATTAGGATAATATAAAATTATTTATGACATAAATCCAATGTTAAACATTGCTCACAATTATAATACTTAACCTCACATAATTAATCAAAGCCATTCCAAATAAAATTTTATGCATTTTATTACTAAGATGAGAGAAATTTAATAGTTTCCACTTGTTAACTCTGACAGCCTAAAAAATGGTATTGCATGCATGATTAATTAAAATAAAAAGTAAATGGTTTTAAGTGCAAATAAATTAATTTTAACCACTCTTTAAATGCCAATTAAAAAATTTAAACTCATTAAAATTAATTTAAAATGATTCAATATTCTTAAAAAGTTAACTTAACATTAATAAGACCTCTGAAAAATATTTTTTTATTCGAAGAAAATGGAATTTGGGTTCGATTCAGGAATGGTCCGATTAGTAGGAGTTAACAGACGGCGGCCATTAACAGACGGCGGCCATTAACTTTTAGGCAACCAAGGAACTTAGGGATAACCCGCACGACTACAGTATAAAAACCAGTGATGCACGAATCGGCCGATTCCGTGCGGAATCGGCCGATTTAAATCGGATCGGCGTCGCGCCGATCCGATTTCGGGGCCGACTCGGTCGGCCCCGAATCGGACCTTGAATCGGCGAGTTTCGGCCGATTCCGTCCGATTTAACTCGGAATCGGAATCGGCCGATTTAAATCGGAATCGGTTTTATTGCAAAATTACCAAAATACCCTAGGTATAATTTTTATTAAATTATTTAAGCATGGGCAAAATGGTAATTTGGATTTAAAAACCTAAATCAAACCCTCTCCCCCGATTCCGCCGCCGCGTTCGCTCCGCCGCCATCCGCCGCGCTTCCGCCGTCCGACCTCAGCTCCGTCCGACCACGCCACCGCCGCCCGATTCCGACCTCAGCTCCGCCCTCCGCCGCGATTCCGCCGCAGACGCTGCGACCGCCGCCCGAACTCGGCTTCCGCCGTCCGACGCTTCCGCCGCGCTTCCGCCCGATTCCGCCGCGATTCCGCCGCGATTCCGCCGGCCGACGGTTCGTCCGACCGGGCTGCCGACATCCTCCGACATCGCCGCCGCGAGGCTCGCGCGACCGGCCGGCGGCGGCGGAGGGTAGAGTGGGGAGGGTGGCATTCTCGTAATTAAAAGTTGACTCGAGTCTAACCCGAGTCAAAAATAATAATTAATTCTAAATAATTTAAAAAATCTTAAAAAATATTTAAAAAATATCATAAACTATAATACACAGAATAATATCAAAATAACATCAATACCCAATTTTAATATATTTATATTGTAAATTGTCAAATTATTATATATGACCGATTAAATTAATTTGGACCGATTCAACTGAACCGATTCTTGGCCGATTCAGACCGATTCCGATTCCGATTCCGATTCCATGGAAAACCGATTCCGATTCCGATTCAGATTCATGCAACCACGATAAAAATTATTAAAAACAGCTCTCGGCGGTTAATTGGTCAGACACGGACTGATTTTTTAGACGTACGGCAATGCAGGTCCGTCGGACGTGACCGACGGGGGGCAAAACTCGACAGCCCCTCCGGTTTCAAATGGCGAGTGCGGGGAGAGGTGTCCACTCCCCGGGACTCCGGCGACTATCGGCCGGCGACCAGTCGGCGGCGTGAGTTCGGACTTGCTATTGGCCAACATGCACGAGGAGGAAAGGCCAGAGCCAGCCGCAACGAGAGAGAAAAGAAGCAGTGCGGTGGAGCCGACTCCCCGGAGTTCTGTCGCCGGCGTCGAGGTCGGGCTTGGGGTTCAAGGTCTTCGGCGTCGTAGGGGTACCTAGGTTGATATGCTAGGAGATCCCTGCTATCTAGGAGAGATCTAAGGTGGTGCTTCTACCTTGGAGTGGATCTGTGAGAGGGGAACTCCGACGTGCCGGGGTCCAAAGCCAACGGATCCCTGGAGGCTGTAGGGTGCACGACGGCGTCAGATTCCGGCCAGATCTCGGTAAAAATCCCACCTTTTTAATTTTTAAATTTTATTCTCTGTTTTCCGGCATAGAGCGCCGCCAAGGGGGTCGGAAAGGGAGGGCAGGGTGGCTATCAATGCCGGACTCCAGGAGAGTCGTCGGCGGTTGCTACTAGACTCGAGAGTCATGGGCCGTCGGAAAATCTTAGACTCAGGTAGATTAGGATGCTTTGTTATTGATTAATCATGATTATCTAGTAATAGCCAATCCTAAATTAATCAAAGAATAACGAATCAAATCAGAAATCAATTGTATAAAAATCTATTCTTTATAACATGAGTGCATATATAAAACATGATAATTTCAGTTCAATTAAATAATTATCTACAAATATAATATGATTTCTTTAACTAAGAAAAGATTGAATGATGATATCTATCATGAAATCATGCTTCCACATATTTAATCATGCAAGAGCTGATTATTAATTATCAAGAGCAGCGATTGAAAACAACAAAAATTTATCTGATCTAACAATTATAACATGATTAAACATCTAATCTGGTTCGATTTCTATAATCATATGACAAAAATTGAGAATTTTGATCAGATCTACTAAAAATAGTCATGATTTATGATTTATCATGGATAAACAATAGGATTTTAATCTTCTGTCACAAAGTTGACATACATAGCTTATTCTAAGGGGTATAGAGCACCGTAGAAATAAACCCTAGTTTTTCTCTTAAAGTTCACGTACATTACTTATTTTAAGGGGTCTTATGTACAGAAACCATAAAACTTCTCCCCAAAGTTAGGGTTTCCAATTCATATATATCTCTAAATAAATGATAAACATGAGATTTGGTGGGTTAAACTCCCAATATTAGGCGTAAATAATACTAGTCAATGCGCAGGTATATTTAAAACTTATTAATAATATATATCAAGAATATATGGTATTAATTTAAAAAATTATTACTATATTATTTTAAAACAAAAACAATGAATATTTATTTAATTTTAACAAAAAATATCGTTGTACAAAAATATTAAAAGAAATTTTAATTTTAATAAGTAAAAAATTTTAATTATTAAATGGAATTGTTTTTTAAAGATTTTTAATTTGGATAAAATTATACTCTTAATTTTTAGAATAATAAATAAAAATATATAAATAAATAAATAAGTAAATAAAAATATGCAAAAATGTAAATTAAATATGTATTATTAAGTAACAAACTTTAATTCGAGTAGTACAATTAACATATTAAAATTTATCTAAATTTCAAAATTCATAATTTGGGTAGAAGTATACTTTCTTAATGAATAATAATAATAATAATTATAATAATTTTAAATTGAGTAATTATTAGTAGCTCATTAACTATTTAGGGCCAGAATCAACCTCAAGGTAAAAAGGCTGAAACGCGATTAGAGCTAAAGAAGCCCCAATGCTTCAATGTAAGTGGGTATATTACGTCCCAACACTTTTAAATAAGGGTTGATCATTGATATATGTATATATATATTTTTGGCAAAAGATGAAGTCTCCTTCCATGAAGAAGATTAAGAAGAAAAGAAGAAGTTGTCGAGGTCGTCCAAATTGCAAACCCGCCTTGTGAAGAAGCAGAGCAAGGAAGGAAACAGTGGCATTTCCCCTTTCCCCTTACACTCCTCGGATGCTTCCCCTGATTTTGACTGGTGGCTCTCCTTTTTCCACCGTGCATCCGCTCCCTCTTCAGGTAATCGTTCTTCCAGCTATTTATTATTTTATTTAATTCTTCATGTTTTTATATTTGTAAAAGTACTTGCATAGCTTTTAACGTCGGCCTCAATTCTTTGCTAATGAATGGATGACAAAGAAGAAGAAGTACCAGCATTTGCTTTTCCTCTTTCTTTTGTTTTTCTAAAAAAACTAATTGCATTAGTTTTTACGCAATTACTGTTTCGTCTAATACTGCAATTAATATTCATACTTTTTTCTTTGGTAAAACCCACAAAAAGATGATTGCTTCCTTTTCCTTATCATGCCCATTTATACTTGTCATTCATATATCTGAGGTGAATGCACATAAGGTCACCTACAATGACATTAGTGCTTCTTTTAAATTCTAGGTTGCATGCACAATTTGTATTGGTTTATTGAATTTGTATTATGCCCTTATCCCATATGATAATAGTGGGCGATTATACTTTTGGCCAATTTTAGTTGTCCCATTGTGGATGTTTAGAATGGGTTATTTACAATTAGATTGTCTGTCAAAATTTGCTTATGATGCTCAGCATGCTCTTTGGCAATGCAGGTTGTGAGGCAACCATGGGTGATGTGGATGTGGCTTTTAAATACTTCTTTCGTGTGTCTGTAAAGACTTTTGTCTACATATGTTCCCTTGTCAGACAAGACCTTATCTCAAGGCCTCCCTCAGGTCTTATCAATATCGAAGGCCGGTTGCTCAGTGTTGAAAAACAGGTCGCCATTGCCCTTAGACGTCTTGCATCTGGCGAGTCACAAGTCTCAGTTGGTGGGGATTTTGGTGTTGGCCAATCAACAGTCTCTCAGGTAACCTGGAGGTTTATTGAGTCAATGGAAGAACGAGGTATGCAACATCTCAGGTGGCCTTCCCCCAACCGGCTTGAGGAGATTAAAACCAATTTTGAAACTGCATTTGGTCTTCCTAACTGTTGTGGAGCCATTGATGCCACCCACATTATCATGACTCTTCCTGCCGTTGAGACTTCTGATGATTGGTGTGACCAGTCAAGTAACTACAGCATGTTCCTGCAGGCCATTGTTGATGAAGAGATGAGGTTTTTAGACATTGCAACTGGTTGGCCTGGGAGGATGACAATGCCCTGGCTACTGAAATGTACTGGATTCTACAAATTGTGTGAAAGTGGAATGCGACTTAATGGACCTCCAAAAACATTAGAAGATGCTGAAATTAGAGAGTATATAGTTGGAAGTGTGGCTTATCCACTGCTCCCATGGCTTCTTACACCATATGAAGGAGGTGAAGATATTTCTAGCGTGACCAAGTGCTTTAATGAGAAGCACAGGGAAGCAAGATCTCTTGCTGAACGAAGCCTAGCTCAGCTGAAAGGAAGCTGGAGGATTCTCCATAAGGTCATGTGGAGGCCTGATAAGAACAAGTTGCCGAGTATCATACTAGTCTGTTGTCTACTTCACAATATTATCATAGACAATGGAGATAAGTTGAATCAAGACGTACCATTGCCTGGTCATCATGATATTGGCTACGCAATAACTTCCTGCCAACAGCCGTCTCCTGAAGGTATGGCCTCTAGAAACAAGTTGTTGAAATATTTCAAGGAATTTCATACCTGAAATTTCCTGCTTGAGTCTCGTCTTGATTGGATATTTCCACATTTTCATGGTGTATTCCTAAAAGACGATGATGCAATGTTTGACTATGTTAACTTGTTTAAGAAATCTGCGTCTAGTCCACTTGTGGCAAGATTTTTTTCCTGTGACAATGATGCAGGCTTAAAAAGTTCGTTGCTGGAGTCAAGTTGTATTGGATCTTTTAGGCATCAGTTTATAAGAATTAGTCGTTGGTTAGCCTTTATTAGCATTGGGTTTAGTGGCTACATCAGATGGAAAGTGAGGCCTTATGTGGGGTTTTCTATCGTATCAATGACATGAAAATAGTATAAATATCAATGACATGAAAATTATGAAAAAGTCAATCTTACTAAAAATAATTATATTTAATATATATATATATTTTAAAATATTTAGTTAACTATTTGCATACAATTTAAGCATATGATTACATATAAGAAAACACAAAATAATCATGATTAAAAAGAAATTCTTTTTCTTACCCTTTTCTTATCTATTATGATAAGAAAAAGGTTTTTGTTTTCATCCTTAGAGAGGTTATAAAAAATAATCATGATTAATTTGAATATAAAATATATTGTAAAAACATTAGTATTTTTAAGAATATATTACATATATAATAATTTTAGTAAGTTGACTATGTAAAAATTTTATGCTATTTACTTTTCTTTCATGTTAACAAAAGGAAGCCTAAGAGAAGAAACATAATGGGAAAAAGGAAAATGACCCCCAAAATGCGGTTGTTGATCCGACTGTGGTAGCTGTGGTTGGTGTAGTTCTCACTAAGAAAATCAATGTTAAAATTGAAAAATAATTTGCACTCGCTCAAGTTAAAACCTAACACTTGCAACAATCACTGGATTATTCTCCATCTTGAAAGAAACCTAAAAGACACCACGAAAGGAATCGCGGTTGTGCCTCCTTAAGTTGTTTTTTTTGAAGTCTTCGTCAGCGTTGATAAAATGGCAGAATTGAAGATGAACACTACTTGCGGCAAAAAGTATTAACCTTTTTTTCCAAAGTTGATAAAAAGTATTAATCTTCTGCATTGTCTCAACAGTTGCTCATAGACGAAAATAAAAAATGTTTTGCACTCAATTACTGAAAAAAATGTACTCAACAGTAAAAAAAATTACAATCTGTCAGCACACCTGATTAAAACAGATCCAAGTGATCGAAACTTGATTAATTAATACAAATCAGCCTAGAAAAAACTTTTTCAGTACGTACTTGTATACATCCAACGTCCAAGCAACACAATGCTGAACACAGATATTATATAAGGGTTGATATTCTCCAACTTAACTTCCAGGATCGGATATATCTCTACCAAGGAAAGACACTGATCATGCACAACATGCCTGATAATTTCAGAAGATTGACAGCCTAAAATACAGAACTCAAAAGTGGTTCCTAAGTAATTCAAATCGACCAAAAATGAGTGATCTCTGGAATACATGTAATCCATTCTCAACCCCTGCCAGAAGCATTCAAAATAAGTATTAATATAAAACATCATATTTTCAGTAATGTACACCCAAGTATGGTTCCTTGACACCTTGTCATTGGAGCCGCTTGACGCCAAGTAGGGCGTTCAGTCTGCACAGTCAAGACATCCACGTCAGGAAGCAACTTTATAATCACATTCCATCGGCCTGGTCCAATGACCCCCCGATCACATACAGCTCATTCCTCAAGCCAATCATTGCAAAACCAATGCGGCTTTGGAAGTCTGAAGCTGAGGAAATAACCTTAAAATCTCTGCGGTCCATATACGGCTTGGACACAAGCCCATGACTAAGTACATAGAGCTCACCCTGAACCACAGCCACTGGTCCTTGAAGCCACCAGTGATCCATAACCAACCAACGATTCTCAGCTTCCTCAAAAATCTGAACAGCTGAAAGCCCTTTGTGCACTACATGAACTTTTCCTCCAATAACAACTGCTGTGCAAGCAGAGTTGTGGGTTCTATTAAGATCAGGGAGTGGATCCCACACATCCTTCTCGGGGTCATATATTTCAGCTTTTGATATTGAATTCCTACAATTAGTAAATCCTCCAGCAACTAGGATCCTCCCGTCAAGAACACAACAAGCAAACATGGCTCTAGGAACTAGCATTGATGATTTCTGGGTCCACTGTCGCAGAATAGGATTATATGACCAGACCTCATTTGTGGCAAAAATACCATCATGATCTCCAGTCATTGGATCTACGGCATCACTACCACCACCAAGAACAAAGAGTTTGCCCAATGTAGAAGCAGCACCAAAGTGAGCAAGGTGCCTGATATTTGAAGGCAGAACAGGGATGGTAATCCACCGGTCTCTAAGTGGGTCATACAACTGCCACAAGTTCTCAGGCTCAAAGGCGCATACACATAAAAGTTCTTCTGTTGAGCCCACCTCTTGGCGTGCCCTAAACAGTTCGACACTTCTAACAGCAGCTCTCCAAGACCTACATACAAGCTGCAAGTGGGGATGCAGGTAGAAGGGGACCCTTGCAAGGCAGAGAATAGCAATCACATCAGGAAGTCCGTCAATAAGGCCAGACATGGCTGGAAATCTTACATCATTGCCTCCACAAGATTTCCGTAATTAACTGTAACAAAGGGTAACAATCAATGAAATGGCCACAATAGAAGAAAATGTAATAAAATAACCTTATAAACCATCCTTTTGTGACTTAGTTTATAGGATGCAATAGATACCAGAAGCTAATCATAAGTATTGACCAAAATGAAAGGGAATTATCAACTGACATCAGTGTACTGAATGCTGCAAGTGAACGCAAAATTTTGAGCCAGTTCTAACACAACTCCCAGGATATAACAGCAAACAAACACAAAGTGCGTTCATGTTGAGAGAAGCACATAAACATGTGGAGATCTATTATAATGCATAAAGAAAAAGCAGCAAATACATTTCAAAGACAAGATACAAGAGCCAATCAGAATTACATATATAATGGAAATAATCAGTAAATGGCCTTAGCCAAATTGATAAATGCAATCAACATCAAACATCCAACTCAAAATAAACACAGAGGCATGCATAGAACCTAAAGTCATAAAGAATTTTTTCGAGGATTTTTTTCTTTGAGATGTCTACATTTATTTTTATAATAATACCAACGAAAAATAATAAACAGAAGAAAAATGCATCTTTGGGAGTTCTAGTAGTCCAGTAGAGCATGTTATGAGTCACATCTAGTCCAGTCGACTATCAAACAACCTATAGAGTACAAGTCAGGAGCTATACTTAAGCTAAAGAATTTGTTTAATCATCTAGTCTAGAAGTTCAACAACCATCTAGTCTAGGAAATGTTGCAAATTACTCGGATCACATAATAAATCTATCCCAATATTTGAGAACTATGCTGCATATCAGATGGGTCACAAATAGGAGGGAATTTGACTCAAGGGACAAACCTAATTTCCTTACAAATCCTACTGAGAGGCAGTCCTCTAAGATAAGAGAAAGACCCTTTTTTAACTCAGGGTCTGCTAGTCACATCAGAAAAGCTAGGAAATGCCGTTTCACACATATCCATACAAATTCAAACATCATGTATATTGGAAATGGTTGTACATGGTTGGATACATTTTAGTCGCCCTTAGTGGGCATTTTACGCAGACATCATGTCTGGCCAGAAATGACAAAGTAATTGAAATTTAGATATATTATCAAATGAACTTTTTAAAGAGTAAATGTTTTTTTTATTTTACATGCTAGCAATGCCTTCAAAGAAATATGCTTCTTCGATCCTATTATTTCTGAAAAAAGTTCTTATGTTATAGTTCTTATCATCTTTAAAATATTACTAAAGGAAAAAGTAAAACAAAAGAAGGGCCTGTAAGTGATCAAAAGCCAATTAGCTGCTCTTCACAAATTACGACATATTTTGTTTGCCGTTAGATCCTATCTAATTGCAAATTTACCTACCTTGAACACTAGAATTTCAAACAGTTTATATGGTTAACCAGCCAAGTAAAGCTAATGCCCAAAATACATCTTGTAGATTCAGTCAATCAGAAGCTACCGACACTAAATTGTCATAATGAAAGCTCATCCAAAAGTTCACTCAGTTAATTAGCAATGTGAATTCAAACGCACACCTAGAATTGTAAAATCTAGCCTGCTGTAAAAAGATCTTCCAATTCATATGTGTAAATGTAAGAAAGCAATTAATCTTCTTCTCCACAGTTGGTTGATATAAAATATAGTTCTACACTGAAACAAAATTTCAATCAAAGGGAACTTCCAAAAAATTTCCCATGGCAAAATATATTTACAGTTTACATATTCATTCTAGTCAGCCTGCAAAACCATCTATAAAATTTAAGCATTGATTCGATTAAAACTCAAGGTTGAAGCTGCCACACACTAGCAAAAGTCAACGCTTAGAAAAGGAAAACAAAATTCAAAGACATTATATAGTGTACACAAAGAGAAGAGGGTGAATTTTACCTTAACTTAAAGAACATAGGCACCTCAATATTACATTAAATTAATTGGGAAAAGAGACACAGGGATGATGGCCAGTTTACAAAGTTTAGTTCTCTATCATGGCGCCTACTACTGATGTAGACTAAACTCATGGCTAAATACAAACGTAAAGAGAGCAATTTTAAACTAATTTCACGCCCAATGTAGATTTAACTCATGCGTAAAATTAGTTGCACCAAGGTATTGAGTGTTAATAATACAAATCTTTTCAGCACAAATTCAATATAAATTTAATAAAGAGAGAAGAATCCAATTTTGCCAAATATCAGATGTATACACCTA
The DNA here is from genome assembly GCA_033002965.1 of Piper betle. NCBI lineage: Eukaryota > Viridiplantae > Streptophyta > Magnoliopsida > Piperales > Piperaceae > Piper > Piper betle. Next base: position 60,541 of record JAURVB010010372.1, on the reverse strand, counting down.
GAAGCAACACAAAGGAGAGCCACACAATATACACAACAACCATATAAAAAGGCATGCCCTTTTCTAAAGAAATAAATCAAATCTAGAAAATGGGTAGCAAAGCCAATCAAAATTGCAAAATTTAACCCAAAGCCCAAGACAGAAGTAGAAGGATATATACCACCTCAGGATGCCCCCCTTAGAGAGCAGACTTCGGGAGATACGAACCGCAGAGACGGGAGAGAGCAATTGCCGAGTAACCAGCAGCCGGCGGCTGGGCTACGGCGGCAACGGTTAGCATTCGCCGGCTTTGGCCGAGAATGCTATACACAAGCATCTTGTTTAGCAAGAGTAATAAGCCGTTATTAAAAAATAAAAAAAAGGTATCTTGTTGAGGAGAAGATTCTAATTAAATAGAAAGAAGTAGCATTTTTAGTCATCTTGTTGGAAATTGACAAGTGATGATGTCTATATTTTGATTGATGAGAAGTACAAAGGAAGCTTGGGGTCTCCCAAAATTCTCTTTAGCTTATTGTAGGCCTATACCACCAATATTAGAAATGTCAGATATAATTAGAACCTTGAAATCTAATTTTTAGGATTCTTAATAGGAAGCTTGGCCTATACCGGCTTTGGAGGAATTTAGCAACAAATTCAATTTCTTTTTATATTTAACCAAGTGAAAACCCAAGAGGTGAATTTAAATAAAAAATTGAAACTCTCAAGAGAATTCTAATTTTTATGATCGAATTAAATTTCTTAACAAGTAAAGTGATTGTCATTTTAAAGATGTTATTTGTAATTAACGTTGGGAAGCCATTTTCTAGAGCATCATAGACGCAAGTCTTATACTCAAGGTTTTATGACTAATAATTTACTTGTTAGGGCTAGTTGTATAGTTGGTATGCTTGGTTGAGCTGCCAGAGGAATTGGTTAAACTTTTAGAAAATGTATATGGAGCTAGAGGAGGTTGTGTGTAAAATACGGATTGTTCGCTCAAGGGTTTTGAGTTGGTTCGATCTTGACCCGGATTGGGTTAGTTGGGTTTAGCCCTTCTTTCCGTAGTTTGAGTATGATATAGATTATGTCTGCCTGGCCATAACCTCTTTCGGTGTGCTCCATACCCTCGTTTGGACGCTACACACCTGGCCATTTTATATTTGGTTTGGTAGATTCGGGTGTAGATAGATGTTAGGATCATGTCTTACTCATGTTTTGGTTGATTGCCTTGTGTTTAAAACCCTTTTCGGACCGTCCTAGCCCTCTGTGACACTGTTCCCAAGGTCGTCCCTGCTACTTTAGGGTGAAAACACTAAGTTTTTGGATTTTAGTCCAACTCATACCTCATTAGGTATGGCACTCATATCACTTTAGGTGTGATGCTGTTAGACCATTTTCAATAACATGCAAGTATACACGGTCGAAACAAATAGTATGATGATAAATTAGAGTATCGTTCCCACAGAGAGATGGATTTCCTTAAATTAATTAAAGAAAATAAAATTAAGAACAAAACAGAAATAATTAACTTAACGAAATTTAAATAATAACTTAAATAAAAAGCGAAGTTAAAATTATAAAACTCGTTCTAGAGTCAAATTTCCCTTAAATATGAATTTAATCTTCATCATATCTTACTCTTATCTTTTATTCCCTCGGATTGTCGATCTAGGATAATTATATGACATGGTGGCTCCCGCTCCTTCATGCTTCTATTATTTTGCCTCAATTTCTACCTCCCGGTGATAATTGATTAATCAACAAGAATTGCCTTACAACCGCATACGGTGTTGTGTATCTTCCGACCACAACGATAAACAAGTCAAAAGACTCATCATATAATGAACTACTAATGACTAATCTAATTAATTTTCCCGAAATCTAATTAAACCTCATGATCTAAGAAATAGGTGATCAATCTATTCTTAGCATTAAGAATATGATAATTCAAACAATACGATTGAATAAAAAAGTAAAAGCTTGAAATAAATTCAATTAAATCATGTTAAATTCCATTCTTCTCTAGAACGAAATAAACTATATATTAATATGAGAACATTATAAAAGAAAAAGAAATTACAAAACTAAAACTACTACTTTCACTACACTCCGAAGCCAAGAGATGAGATATCATCAACAACAAATGACTACCCATTTATATAGAAGTGGAGATATAAGAATTCGAAGAGGGTGTTCACAAATCGATGTAGTCTAATTAATTATAATGTCCCTTCAAGTTTCCAACTGTTCGACTCCATTGAACACAATGAATTTTAGCCATTGGGTGGCACCAAGTGTTATGACCACCAATCAATTCCAAAGCTTAATTTATTCATCTTTTTCTGCATTAAAACATCAAAGTTAAGCATATATAATAAAATATTAATTAACTAAAAAATAAAGTAAAATATTACTTAATTAATAATGTTTATACTTGGGAAGTACAAAATCATATTAAAAACATGGGTAAATATTATATACTTTAAACACTTAACAGATGCCTTACATGTGACATCAGCAAGCTATGCCTTTGATGGTTGGAAGCTTCTCCATTTTCTTTCAAAACCCTCTTCTCCTTCCCTTTTTCACTCTTTTCCTCATCTCCTCCCATCCTCCTCTTTGCTCCTTGGCTTCTCCTCTTCATCTCCAGGCTTTCCCCACCTCTATAAGCTCCTCTTAGCCTAGTCTAGCCACCTAGGGTCGGAGGTCTTAGGGTAAGAAGCTACAAGAGACCTCCCATTAGTCTCCATTGAGGTAAAGGTCTCTCCTTTGGCCTCTCTACCAATTTGTTTGGTGCTGATCCATATGCCCGTGCTTGTTCGCATTTATTTATCATGTTTTTCACATAGATCTTCTTGTTAGGAGTGTATAAGACTTATAATAATCATATTTTCTTATGTATAAAAATAGATATACATTTTTGAGTGTACTAAAGTCAAATATATGCATTATTTTTCCATAAAAATCATATATTACATTGTAGATACATTTTTTCCATGATTCATCCTTTGCTGGAATCAACACTAATACATCTACACTTTTAATGTTGATACACTTTGTCTTTTATGATGTCTATATACATGTAGGGGTGCAAAACTTGGCAAAATACGACAACTTTTATGGTTCCTGTGACCATGCCTCCTCTTTCCACATTTGTTACACCATGATCTAGTTATCTTTTGATGTTCATCCTATTCATGGTTATGCTCTCTATGTTGGTTTGTTCCTGAAAAACTATCACATTAAAATAACCACTTTAAGGGCATAAACAACACTCCCAATGGCATGATATGCTTGCTGTGATGTATGCCTATTTTGCCATGCTCTGAGATTCTCCGTAGTGAGCTACCTAAAAGTCATTAATAAAATCTGTAAAAAATAAATAAAGACTTTATAATTGTCTAATGAAAATGTGTAAGTTTTGGGATTAATTAAAAATCATATAGGTGGTTAGATTAGTTGATGTTCTGGAAGGTGCAGGAATGCAGAGTGAAATCCCTAGTTCCTTGATTCTGAATGTAAAATAAAAAACCACAGTCAAATAGCGATAAAATTATATGAAATTTCTCTCACACCTTAGGTTCTATCCTAGTAGAATCACATTCAAAGTTGGGAGCATTGTTTTTAGTGGATCATGAGTTAGGATTTTCCCAATCCCTATTGGTCCACTTACCTCTAGAAAAGACCTAGCAATGCCTCCCATTCTTGAGCCTACTCAGTCCCAAATCCTTAGAGTTTGAACCTGATATTTTACTGGACTCAAGCCCATAGTGTTGGATACCTATAACTATTGACCCAGGCCCATTTGGAGTTCCCAAGCTCATGGATGATACTTATCAAAATTGGTCTGTGGCTTAGGAATATTGTTCCCAGCACCTTAGCCCGACCTTAGTGGGCCTTTTTGCTATGATGACCCATGGACTAGAACTTGACAAAATTTCCAGCAAACCCTTAGAGTGTCAGGGCCCACTTGTCCAAATTTTAGCTCATTTGGACATCATTTGGCCCATCCAAAAGATTGTCTGGCTAAGTCCATTTGATTAAACCTAAGTATTGGACTTTTCCAACTAAGTATACATGTAACCCTAAGCCTTAATTAAGGTATCTATGAGGTTTAGTATTCCATTAAGTAAATAATTAACTTAATTAAGTTTCTTATGTGTTGTGCATGTGTGGAGGCCTTGACTCGATGTGCATGCCATTGTAATCTAAGTTTGATTTGGTTATTGTGCTAAGTTACTCAGGGTGAGCTTGTCGGCCTATGACGTGGAGCTTCGCTCATCCAGGTTCGTAGGACTCTCTTTTACTTCTCCTATGCTTGAATGCTTCAGTGTCGCATTTAGTCACGTTTTAGACACAGGATAACATCGGTGGCAGTTTATCGATTCTCTCTGATGTCTGGCCATTGAGCTCTATTTTTTATAAGTTTAACCAAACTTTAAGGCTGAGATCCCTTGATGGTTTTGAAAAATAAGATTCAGGAAGCTATTATACAAGCCCCTACCCAAGCCTACTAGGTATATGTATGAGGGTTTATGGTTTTACGAATATGGGAGAGTTGTACATGTATTATGAATCACACTAGTACTCCTTCAATCTCTAAGATAGAGCGATGTATGACGATATTGCATAACGCAATATATTTTTGGAATTTGTGGCACTAACTTAACTATTTCTTTGTCACCTGAGTACCATGACGAGTATTATATGAAGGATGTGAATACATAAGCTTTTCTGTATGACTATGATTTTTGCTGTGCTAGTATGCCGGCTCTTTTAAATAAGTTGTCCATGTGAGGCTTTCTAAAATTTTTCTAAGTTCTCGTCGATAATGGAATACCCATTTGGCAGTATTATTTTTTCGATAGTTATTTCAAACTGGTAATCTAACTAATGATGTTTTCTTTTATTTATATATAGGTGAGGTCTATTGATGTTGGCCAACCTAGGCGTACGGTTTAAGAGGCTTAGTGGTGGTAGTAGGGGCCCTGTGTGCTTGTGTTATGTATTGAACTATGTTTTTGTGTGGATGACTATATTATTTTGGCGGGCATGTGCCCTACATTCTATGAACCATGTGCGATGGATTGGGTTTTATGATATGATGATTGCATACGTGTGGTTATTATTTAGTTTATTTTATTATTATATTATTATGGAGCGGATAAACTTTGGGCCGAAGGCTAACCATCGTCTGTAGGGTTTCTAGTGCCCCAAAGTCCCAAAACATGATGAGGAGCGAATCTAAGTACACGAAACTTATTTGGTTGCAGCTGTATATGTGTGTAGAGGAACGTAGGTAGAAGGAGCATATGGGTCCTATTGCGTGAAGAACCTACGTTAAGACCGGATGTTATGGTATGATGCCTTAGTATCCGATGATGTATCTATGTATAACTTTACTTGCAAGGTATGTGGAGCACGTAATCACGACCCAATTCTTAATTTACCCCACTCATCTGTATTAAGAAATCAACTTACCTAATCAAATTATTGAAACTAAGAATAAGAATTGGAAAGGGGTTGCCTTAGTGTAGCTTGGAGCGATCATCATAATTATAAAGTCGCCCTCTTAATCACAGGGGAGGTGTTGCCTTTGTTGTGGTTTAAGAGCTTATAGGAGCTTTAAGTATAAGATCTATTATATGTAGTATAACTTTGCAAGCATTCTATAGAACCCAGTATGGTGTTTGTCTTAAGCCTCCTGGAGGTGGTTGAGATCTACTTTCGTAATGTGTGTACAAAATAGCCCAATGAGTAGCTTTCCAAATTATAATATCACAATTCGATCTGTCCCTTTGGGCTGAATTGAGTGTTACAACTTGGTGTTAGAGCCACCTTCGTGGACGATTAAGGTAGCTAACTTTTAGACTGTGTATGTTGTACATGCATGTTGTATGTTGTATGTGGTATGCTTGCATGTGTATGCCCTAGTTAAGATCACTTACCCAATCCTGAGCCAATCCATAACCTAGCCGATAGGCATGTCTTTTTATGTGTTTTCACTAACCTATTTTGTATTGCACAAACCATTAGTTTGCGAGTTGTCAGTTTGTGAGACACACCTATTGTCTAGTTTAGTAATCAATAGTTGAGCATATCGATGGCTGAGGGTCCACACAAAGGTCAGACCTCCACTATGACGTAGACTGCCATTGGTTGTGAGATCCCTCAATTTAGTCCCACATCTAATACATACTGGGTAAGATCCTATTTATAAGTGAAAATGAATTATAGATCTTTAACTTGCTTAACCACTTTTGAAGAGATGACTTAGCCCATTACGTTGCACTTTGGGCCGGGACAGATGGTATTAGAGCAACCTGGTTTCGTGTTAAATGGTGGTCTAGACTAGAGACATTAGCTAGGCTGCTGGTCACTGGCCAAAGAAGAACGTGGGCTAGAGCAAGCCACGAGCCAATTGTAGAAATTTCGAGGACAAAATTTTCTACCATAGGTGGAATGTGAGACCCCTCAACTTAGTCCCACATCAAATACCTAATGGGGTAAGATCCTACTGATAAGTGGCAATGGACTATAGATCTTTAACTTGGTTAACCACTTTTGAAGAGATGACTTAGCATATTATGCTGCATTATAGGCCGGGTTGTTACAATTGCTATTAGAGCCTCTTGGTTCCGTGTTAGATCGTATGCTGAGACTAGTGACGTTGGCTAGGCTACCCGTAACGACCCGCCCGACCAGACCGGGTGTTACTTAAAAATATAGGTAATGTAAATGTAACATTCTAGAACATGAATTGAAATACAGCAAATAAGTCTCGCAACATATAATATAAATCATAACAATAATCATGTTCTCTAAAATATAAAATAATTGTCCCACAGTCTCGGACCGTTTCCCATAGCCACATTTATAACACAAGATAATAATAAGGAAGTCCAATTTTTTATTATTGATTCACCATACCTAGGTTGGTAAAAGAACCACCAACCACACTTCTATTCTTCAGTCCAATGCTGCTCACCTGCGGAGGCAATTCCGTGTTAGTGATAAAACCACTAAGCCGCATAATTAAATGAAACAAGTCAATATAATCCCTATTATCATTTCACTCATTTTTATTTTTATTATTACACAAGTCTTTAGTAATTATCTCTCAGGTCATTCTGAGATTAGTAATTTGTCTCTCAGGTCATTCTGAGATTAGTAAAAGTCGTCTCCCAGCTCATTCTGAGATTAGGTGGTCTCCAATTCATTTTGAGATTAGTCATGGTCTCCCAGTTCATTCTAGATAAGAAATTGTCTCCTATCTCATTTTGAGATTAGGTGGTCTCCCAATTCATTTTGAGATTAGTCATGGTCTCCCAGTTCATTCTGAGATTAGAAATTGTCTCCCAGCTCATTCTGAGATTAGGTGGTCTCCCAATTCATTTTGAGATTAGTCATGGTCTCCCAGTTCATTCTGAGATTAGAAATTGTCTCCCAGCTTATTCTGAGATTAGGTGGTCTCCCAATTCATTTTGAGATTAGTCATGGTCTCCTAGTTCATTCTGAGATTAGAAATTGTCTCCCAGCTCATTCTGTAGATTAGGTGATCTCCCAATTCATTTTGAGATTAGTCATGGTCTCCTAGTTCATTCTGAGATTAGAAATTGTCTCCCAGCTCATTCTGAGATTAGGTGGTCTCCCAATTCATTTTGGGATTAGTCATGGTCTCTCAGTTCATTCTAAGATTAGAAATTGTCTCCCAGCTCATTCTGAGATTAGTGCTGACAAGGCTACCGGTTTGGGAAAATACAACATTTCATATAGTTATACCAGTTTGGGGAAATACAACATTTTATATAATTATACCAGTTTGGGAAAATATAATATTTCAAATAATTATACGGACCTGGATATTTCGAACTCGCAGCTACGACCAATGATCCTAATCTGAACGAGAATATAAAATTATACATAAGTATAATTTTATTCGAGTAGAAATGCATGCAACTAAATGTCTAATATATATATCATTATTAAAATTTTGACAACATATCATGTAACAATTCAAAAATATTAAATATTAAATTCTCAACAAATCTAGTGAGATAATTAATTATTCATGTGAGATAATCATTTAAGTCCTACTTTACATTTTAAATTAATTATTTAAATCATAATTAATATTTAACAGTTGATAAAATAATTATTACTAATAAACAAGTATTTAATTTTCCTTTGCGGTGATAATTACTTAACCCCAATCTTGATGATTTAGTTTACGGTTATAATTTTTAATCACTACTATTATTTATAGCAATTTAATTAGTTAAGTTGTTCAATTAAATTATTTAAAATAATTTGTGTTATTCAAAAATATTATTAATACAATTATTTTAAATTATTCGACTCAATAAAGTTTTGAACTTTATTTATTTTTATTATGTTATTTAGGTTCGACGCTAGTGATTGCCACCCGACTATAGTTTAATAACCCATTAAAATAATTATTTTTAAAGATTTATTACGTGTTCGTATTATTTTTAACTTGAGTCGGTATCGAATCAAGTGTTATTTACAAGTTGGTATTATTATTATTTAACTCGAGCTGTGTCGAGTCAAGCATTATTTACAAGTTTGCCACCCAAGGTAATTTTCTTCTTCTTCTTCTTTCCCGGCGCCATCCCCTGTTCCCGATAGTAGCCGCACTACAGCTGCCACCGGCGATCGTCTCCGACCGCCATCAATTGTCACCGCCCAGCCTTGCCATGCCATTGCGGTGTCGCCCCGGCCAACTCCGGCCGCCTTCCAGCCGCAGCGACGCCTGCATTGCCTGCCTAGTGGCGCGCTCGCATCGCCGATTCCACCGCCGGCGAGCATCGCTGCCTCAATTGGGTGGTCGCCTAGACACCCTCGACCTCCTATCGACCTTCCCCGGCCAGATTGGAGCCTGTCGCCACCCAGGACGGCCAGATTTCTTCACCCACCGCCGTCGCCTCTGTTTTTGCCGCCGTCCTCTGTTTTTGGACATTTACCACCCTAGGCCGGCATCCACACACATGAGATCGACCCTACACTAATCTGACGAAGAGAGTAGGATCATCTTCCGACGTCGGAATGACCGTCGCCATCGATTCCTGGTGAAACTTTGCCTGTGCTTGCCCATCTCGCCAAAACAGGGGACTCGTCGGCCAACAGTCGTGTTTTAGTTTCTTTCATGTTGATTTTAAACTTTAATCCTCACGATTATAAAGCTTATTATCAAGTTAAAATATGCATGCAAGAAAATTAAGAAGAGGGAGATAGGAAGAATACCTAAGCAAGGAAGAAGACATGCCGGTAAGGAAGAGGAGAAGAAAATGCGAATGAAGGCTAGGGTGGAGGACGTCCTTCATAAAATAAAATGAAATGACGGCTAGGGTATGTGAAAACACCCGTATTTCATTTAACGGGTAACCGGGTAAATAATAAAATATAATAATTAAATGGGTATTGGATATAACACGTTCGGTCCCTCCCGAACCGCGTTTGCATCCTTTTTTTTCACGGTCTTTACAATCTCCCCAACTTGGAAATATTTTGTCCCCGAAATATCATAACAGGCAACAGAACAATTATGATTAACTTTATTTATTTCTTCAGAACTAGTTCATGCCACTACAAATATATAACTCCTATACCACAAACAGGCTAGGGTATTTCCTAGCCATTTCTTGTTCAGTCTCCCAAGTAGCTTCTTTTGACCCCTGATTTTTCCACAATACTTTTACCCAAGGAATTTCCTTATTCCTAAGTGTCTTTATTTCTCTTGCCGGGATGTGGATCGGCTTTTCCTTCTAGGTTAAATTGAATTGTAGCTCTAAGTCTTCAAAATTTGTGATGATATGATCCTCATTCCGTACATATTTCTTTAGCATTGACACATGGAAAACATTATGTACTCCAGCTAGCCTTGGTGGTAATACTAGTCTATATGCACAATTTCCAACTTGATCCAGGATTGGAAACGGTTCTATGAATCTTGGCTTCAACTTCCCTGATATTTTAAATCTGATCACCCCTTTTGTAGGAGATGTCTTTAGGTACACAAAATCCCCAACTTGGAACTCTAGGTCCTTCCTTCGAGTATCAGTATAATGCTTTTGTCGATCCTGAGCTGCCTTAAGTCTTTGCTGAATGAGTTTCACCTTTTCAGTTGCTTCCCTCACCATCTATGGCCCGACTATAACTACTTCAGTACACTCCAACCAGCACGATGGAGATTTACAGGGCCTACCATATAAGGCTTCAAATGATGCCATCCCTATACTGGCTTGGTAAGAGTTATTGTAGGTGAATTTAGCCAAGGCTAAGTGTTTCTCCCAGTCACCTCCCCAGTCAAGAATGCAAGCTCTTAACAAATCTTCCAAAGTTTGAATAGTCCTCTCACTCTGACCATCAGTTTGGGGATGATATACTGTACTCAACTTAATTTGAGTTCCCATTGCTTTTTGGAAAGCTTCCCAGAAATGTGAAGTGAATAGGGGATTGCGGTCGGAGACTATCTCCTTTGGAATCCCATGCAATTTGACAATATTGTCAATATAATCCTACAGGTATTCCGCCGTTCTCATTGATTTCATGGGGATGAAGTAGCTACCTTAGTTAGTCGGTCCACAACTACCCTAGGAGTCATGCTTCTTTTGAGTTCTTGGGAGCTTTGAAATAAAATTGCATGCGACACACTCCCATTTCCACGTTGGTATTTCTAAAAGTTGCAATAGTCCTCCAGGTAGTTGATGTTGGGCTTTGATCTGTTGGCAAGCCTGACACATAGAGACAAAATCCACAACATCCCTCTTCATCCCAATCCACCAGTAGGTTCACTTTAAATCCAGATACATTTTAGTAACTTAAGGGTGTATCGAGAACTTTGAGCAATGAGCCTCCTCCAACATATTCCGCCTCAGTGCATTATCCTTGGGTACACACAACCTTCCTCTAAATCTAATCACACTATTTGAATCTGCTACAATGTTAGGAATCTTGTACAACATTTTATTCAGCTCCTCATCACCCATTTGTGCGAGCTTAACACGATCAACTAAATTATTGGAAACAACCAAATTTGCCAGTAAGCCTGTTAGTTGCTCCACTGGGTTGATAGCTACCACTTCTGTTGACATGGCCCAAAGTCTAGTTAGCTACTGATTTTTGTCCACTTTGCCCTTCTAACTCAATGCGTCGGCTGCCACATTCGCTTTCCTGGATGGTATAAGATTTGGAAGTCGTAGTCCTTCAAATATTCTGTCCACCACCTTTGCTAAAGTTAAGGTCATTTTGGGTGAAGATATACTTTAAACTCTGGTGGTCAGTGAAGATTTCGAACTAGGCTCCATACAAGTAGTGTCTCCAAATCTTGAGGGCAAAAATCACTGCTGCCAGTTCCAAGTCATGAGTTGCATAATTTTGGTCATGAATCTTCAATTGACGAGAGGCATAAGCCACCACCTTACCTTCTTGCATAAGGACACATCCTAAACCCAACGAGACACATCACTGAAGACTACAATCCTTCATTACCATTGGCTGTGTTAAGACTGGTGCAGTTGCTAGACTCTTCTTTAGAGACTGGAAACTCTCCTCACACTTACTACTCCATTCAAACTTGACTCCCTTCCTTGTGAGTTTGGTCATCATAGATGCTAATAAGGAAAAATCTTTAATGAATTTCCTATAGTAGCCCGCTAAACCAAGGAAGCTTCTGATATCAGTGACTCACTTAGGTTGTGGCCAAACTGCTTTCACTTTTGATGGATCCACTGCAATTCCCGCCTTGGAGATAATATGGCCGAGGAAATTTACCTCCGTCAACCAGAAGTCACACTTTGAGAGCTTGGCGAACAGTTGATTTTCTCTCAGAACTTGAAGAGTAATGGACAGGTGCTTCACATGCTCTTCTTCATTATTTGAATAGACAAGAATGTCGTCCACAAATACAATAATAAACTTATCTAGGTATGTGTGGAATACTGTGTTCATGAGTGACATAAAGGCCGCTAGTGCATTTGTTAGACCAAAAGGCATAACTAGAAACTCATAATGTCCATACCGAGTTTAGAAAGCCATTTCTGTATGTCTGACTCCTTTACTCGCAACTGATGATAATCAGACCTCAAGTCTATCTTAGAAAATATTCTGGCTATTTTTAGCTAATCAAACAAGTCATCAATCCTCAGTAAGGGGTATCGATTCTTAACTGTTACTTGATTAATTTTTCGATAGTCAATACACAACCGAAGTGATCCATCTTTCTTCTTCACAAAAAGAACAGGGGCTCCCCAGGGTGAAGTACTTGGTCTTATGAAGCCAACCTGCAACAACTCTTCTAATTGACTCTTTAACTCCATGAGTTCTGTTGGAGCCATATGGTATGGTGCTTTAGAAACTGGTGTTGTTCCAGGTGTTAGGTCAATGACAAACTCCACTGGCCGTTTAAGAGGTAACCCTGGAAGTTCGTCTAGGAATACACATATTCCCAGACCGAATCCTCCCCTGAACCAAATTAGCAAATTCCAGTGTTTTCTTCTGGACAACTAGCTCTGGAAAATATTGTCCATTGAAAGCTGCTACAAATTCCGCCCACGCGATGGAGGAAATCTTCGTCGATGGAATGTGTTTTTTTTCCATGGATTTCCACCAGTAAGATGCTTCTTCTTGAAGCATGCATGTTGCCAACCTCACTTGATGGTGGTGGGGCACAGATAGGGCCCTAAACGCTTTTTTGGTAATGTCAATCCAACTCTCTGCCTTAATTGGATTGATCTCTCTAATAAATTGTTCAGCTCCATTCTTCCTGAACTTTTCCCTAGTGTAACGGTCACTACCATCAATAGCTGGTGGTACCACTTGTCGGATCTACCGGTGGCACTGGGTTTGGACACTTCCCTCGCTTGCCCGAGTCTGCTAACCCTGCCCATCCTTGGGCACTTCCCTGACCACCATTTGGGGTGATTCTGGGACCCGCTACTAAGTTTGAGGCACCTTGCCCTGCTACCACTCCCGGTAACCACTGAGCAATATTTTGAACCACAGAATTTGTATTTTCTGAAGCTTGCGCTAGTCCCTGATGGCTGTTAGGATCTGAGCCAATACATTCTTGGTGTTCACATTGGACGGAGTAGCTTGGTTTGACTGTCTACGAGTGCCTCCCATCTAAAACGTCAAACCATCATGGTTCATTAGTATTTCTTCTTTCACTTAGGTTTATTAGCAGCAAATGAATTTGTTAATTAATAACACAACACAATGGTAAAAGATAATTATTAGACTTTTCAACAAGGTACTTGAGTCATAAAATGTAAGCGAATGGGAACCGGGCTCTGATACCACTTGTAACGACCCACCCGACCAGACCGGGTGTTACTTAAAAATATAGGTAATGTAAATGTATCATTTTATAATATGAATTGAAATACAACAAATAAGTCTTGAAACATATAATATAAATCATAACAATAATCATGTTCTCTAAAATATAAAATAATTGTCCCACAGTTTCGAACTGTTTCCCATAGCCACATTTATAACACAAGAGAATAATAAGGAAGTACAATTTTTTATTATCGATTCACCATACCTAGGTTGGTAAAACCACCAACCACACTTCTGATCTTCAGTCCAATATTGCTCACATGCGGAGGCAATTCTGCATTAGTGATAAAACCACTAAGCCGCATAATTAAATGAAATAAGTCAATATAATTCCTATTATAATTTCACTTGTTTTCATTATTATTATTACACAAGTCATTAGTAATTATCTCTCACGTTATTCTGAGATTAGTAATTTGTCTCTCAGGTCATTCTGAGATTATTAAAGTTGTCTCCCAGCTCATTCTGAGATTAGGTGGCCTCCCAATTCATTTTGAGATTAGTCATGGTCTCCCAGTTCATTCTAAGATTAGAAATTGTCTCCCAGCTCATTCTGAGATTAGGTGGTCTCCCAATTCATTTTGAGATTAGACATAGTCTCCTAGTTCATTCTGAGATTAGAAATTGTCTCCCAGCTCATTCCGAGATTAGGTGGTCTCCCAATTTATTTTGAGATTGGTCATGGTCTCCTAGTTCATTCTAATATTAAAAATTGTCTCCCAGCTCATTCTGTGATTAGGTGATCTCCCAATTCATTTTGGGATTAGTCATGGTCTCTCAGTTCATTCTTAGATTAGAAATTGTCTCCCAGCTCATTCTGAGATTAGATGGTCTCCCAATTCATTTTGGGATTAGTCATGTCCTCTCAGTTCATTCTTAGATTAGAAATTGTCTCCCAGGTCATTATGAGATTAGTTGGTCTCCCAATTCATTTTGGGATTAGTCATGTTCTCTCAGTTCATTCTGAGATTAGAAATTGTCTCCCAGCTCATTCTAAGATTAGTGCCGACAAGGCGATCGGTTTGATAAAATACAACATTTCATATAGTTATACTAGTTTGTATTAGTTTGGGGAAATACAACGTTTTATATAATTATACCAGTTTGGGAAAATATAATATTTAAAATAATTATATGGACCTAGATATTTCGAACTCTCAGCTACGACCAATAATCCTAATCTGAACGAGAATATAAAATTATACATAAGTATAATTTTATTAGTGTAAAAATGCATGCAACTAAATGTCTAATATATATATCATTATCAAAATTTTGACCACATATCAAGTAACAATTCAAAAATATTAAATATTAAATTCTCAACAAATCTATGGAGATAATTAATTATTCATCTGAGATAATCATTTAAGTCCTACTTTACATATTATATTAATTATCTAAATCATAATTTATATTTAACAGTTGATAAAATAATTATTACTAATAAATAAGTATTTAATTTTCCTTCACGGTGATAATTACTTAACCCCGATCTTAATGATTTAGTTTACTGTTATAATTTTTGATCACTACTATTATTTATAGCAATTAAATTAATTAAGTTGTTCAATTTAATTATTTAAAATAATTTGTATTATTTAAAAATATTATTAATACAATTATTTTAAATTATTCGACTAAATAAAGTTTCGAACTTTATTTATTTTTATTATGTTATTTAGGTTCGACACTAGTGATTGCCACCTGAACTATAGTTTAATAACCTATTAAAATAATTATTTTTAAAGATTTATTATGTAGTTTGTATTATTTTTAACTCAAGTCGGTATCGAATCAAGTGTTATTTATGAGTTGGTATTATTATTTAACTCAAGTTGTGTCGAGTCAAACATTATTTACAAGTTTGCCACCTACGGTAATTTTCTTCTTCTTCTTCTTTCCCGGCGCCATCCCTTGTTCCCGATATTAGCCGCACTCCAGCTGCCACCGGCGATTGTCTCTGACCGCCATTAATTGTCACCGCCCAGCCTTGCCATGTCATTGCGGTGTCGCCGCGGCCAACTCCGGCCGCGTTCCAGCCACGACGACGCCTGCATTTCCTGCCTAGTGGTGCACTCACGTCGCCGATTCCACCGCCGGTGAGCGCTTGCAGCCTCAATTGGGTGTTCGCCTAGAACCCTCGACCCCTATCGACTCATCCCTGGATAGATTATAGCCCGTCGCCACCTAGGAAGACCGGATTTCTTCCACCTACCACGTCGCCTCTATTTTTGCCGCCAGTCCTCTATTTTTGGCCATTTACCACCCTAGGCTGTCATCCACACGTGAGATCGACCCTACACTAATCGGCGAAGAGAGTAGGATCATCTTCGGACGTCAGAATGACTGTTGCCACCGATTCCTAGCTAAACTTTTCCTATGCTTGCCCATCTCGCTCAAAACAGGGGAACTCGTCGGCCAACAATCGTGTTTAGTTTCTTTCTTGTTGATTTTAAACTTTAATCCTCACGATTATAAAGCTTATTATCAAATTAAAATATGCATGCAAGAAAATTAAGAAGAGGGAGATAGGAAGAATACCTAAGCAAGGAAGAAGACACGGCGGTAAGGAAGAGGAGAAGAAAATGCGAATAAAGGCTAGGGTGGAGGACGTCCTTATAAAATAAAATGAAATGATGGCTAGGGTATGTGAAAACACCCGTATTTTATTTAATCGGGTAACTGGGTAAATAACAAAATATAATAATTAACCGGGTAGAATAAACCAGGTATTGTATATAACACGTTCGGTCCTTCCCGAACCGCGTTCACGTCCTTTTTTTTTTCACAGTCTTTACACTACCGGTCATGGCCAAAGAAGGTTGTGGGCTTGGGTTACACTAATGTGGGTGGATTTTGAGATCCCTCAACTTAGTCCCACATATAAGACCTACTAGGGTAAAATTATGTTTATAAGTGGGAATGGATTATAGATCTTTAACTTTGTTAACCACTTTTGAAGAGATGACTTAGCTTATTAAGTTACACTTTGGGTTGAGTCGTTACACCGGCAATGGCCCCTACCATGTGATTCCCATTGCTCATGAAGAAGCCTAGTCTAGACCTGTAGACAGAGCTGATAAGGGTCTTGCGAGTGGAGAAGTAGGCCTTGAGGGTTGAGCAGTTGAGAGCACAGGAGGACTAGCAGTGGTCCCGTGATGATATGAACTGGCTATTGGACATAGTCTGGGAGAATGCAATGGCGTGGTCAGACTAGAGAAGAGGCCAGCTGAGGCAGAAGGTCCTGCTAGGGCCTCTGAGCCAGAGCGTGTACTGCCACCACCATTGCCACCCGTATATTTTCCACACATCCCCACAACCCCACCTATAGTGGTTGTATGAGATCTCAGTCCCAGGGATGCCAGTGGGAGTTTTGCTCCCCAAACAGGTAGACAATGAGGTGGAGATGGCAAGGCCTTGACAATTCATAGTAGGAGAGGCTCGGGTAGTAGGAGCCCGTGCTTCCTTAGACTAGGGAGCAGTGGAATGTTGACTGCTTCCTAAAGCACAGTGGGCACCTCTTCTACAGGAGCACAAATCCTGAGATTGCACTAGAGTGAATTGATCCAAAATGGATAGTACTGACACATATTGGCTGATCTCTAAAACTATGGCTGAGCGTGGTCACCGGGGCCATGCAAAGTATGGGTCAGCTTTGGTGGGAGTTTGCTCATACTGCTTTTTTGGAGGGTAGAGGCCCTAGAGCAGATCTCATGGGACTAGTTTTGGGAGGTCATCTACTCCTAGTACTTCTCTGCCATTGTCAGGGCAAAGAAAAAGATGGAGTTTTTGTCCCTTAGACAAGTGGAGGGTACATCCATGGTAGAGTACTAGATAGATTCCTCATGCTAGAGAGGTTTGCTCTGGGTAGCTTTGCCTTAGAGAGGGAGCAAGCTGCCTAGTTTTTCAGGCTTTTATATCAATGTGCAAGTAGTTTTTGCCACTTTTTCATGTTCCACCCAATTCAAGGTAGTAATGAGGGCACTGAAGTGCAAGGATGCCCATGACTCACACCATCAAGCCAAGGGCACAATGCATACTAGCGGCAAGGGTTAGAAGCACAGAGCTAAGGATCAGCAGGGCCGTAGCAGCAGAGGTGGAGGATTGATGGTGGAGTGGCAGTGTATGTTGCTAAGGGACAGTGGGTTCAAAGGTTCCCTCAACAAACTTAGTCCTTCCAAAGGTGGTGACTACTAGGAGTACCTTGTGCTCAGAGTGCTAGAGACGCCACCAAGGTGCATGTAGAAGAGCTACAGGCACATGCTTTGCATGCGGCGAGATGGGGCACCAAGTAGCCGAGTGCCCAAGGTACCCATGACAGCAACAGTAGTACCACCAGTATGTTGTTTGATTCTAGTAGCACGCATACTTTCATAGCCAAGATATTTATTGGTTGGATTGGTATGTCTGAAGAGGATCTAGGCTATGATTTGGTTTTATTGACTCATGCTGGAGCCCAGACTGATTTTATACCAGAGTGTATGTAACAGTCGATTGTGCTTATCCAATCGTATATCCTGTTGACTGATTTTACAGTGTTGCCGATGAGGGAGTTTGACATGATCTTCAACATGGATTGGATGACATGACATGTACATTGATAGACTTCTAGAAGAAGAAGGTCCACCTCAGGCTAAAGTAGAATATGTAGATTGCATTGCAGGGTGGAGGCAGAGGATGCTGGATGTTTGATCTTATTTCAGCGAGCCGAACAATTGATTTAGTGGTGGTCTTCCTTGCCACTGTGGTAGCTTCAACCTCAACCGTTAGCTTCAATGCTAGCAGAGATCCTAGTGGTCAATGAATTTGCTGTTGTACTTCCTAGATGACGTGCCCAGACTACCGCCTACTAGAGAGGTGGAGTTTACGTTTGATTTGGTTCTCGGTACCGAGTCTTAGCTCTAGGGCACCATACAGGATGGCACCATGTGAGCTAAGGGGAGCTCAAGACCTAGCTTTAGGAGTTGTTGGAGTAGGGATTCATCAGATTGAGTGTCTCACCTTGGAGCACTCTGGTCCTCTTTGTCAGGGAGAAGAATGAGAATGTATGGTTGTGCATTGACTACAGATTGCTCAACCAAGTTAGGATGAAGAACGTTACCCTCTCCCACGGATAGATGATTTGTTTGACGAGCTTGGAGGAGCTGTAGTATATTCAAAGATAGATCTTCAATCTGGCTACCATTAATTGAAGATACGAGAGGATGATGTACCGAAGATAACTTTTAGGACTCGGTACAGGCATTATGAGTTCTTAGTCATGCCTTTTGGGCTAACTAATTCACCGACAACATTCATAAATCTCATGAACTAGGGGTTTCAACCATACGTGGACCTATTTGTGATAATGTTCATGGATGATATCCTGATTTATTCGAGGTCTAGAGAGGAGCACGAGACACACTTGCAGATTGCTTTGTAGATCTACGGGAGCACTGCCTATATGCAAAGCTCTCCAAGTGTGAATTTTGTCTGTCCGAGGTGGTTTTTCTAAGACATGTTATATCAATGGTTGGAATCACTATGAGGCAGTATTGAGATGGGAGCGACCTGCCACAGTTACAAAGACACAAAGTTTTCTAGGATTGGCCAGATACTATAGGAGGTTCATATAGGGTTTCTCCTCCTAGGCAGCCCCTCTCACACGACTGACAAGGAAGGAGGAGTGTTTCATATGGACAAATGCTTGTGCATCGAGTTTTAGAAATCTAAAGGAGAGACTCACTACCACCCTAGTGCTGAGTCTAACTGATGGCCATGATGACTTAGCTGTGTGCAGTGATGCCTCTTGTGTTGGACTTAGATGTGTTTTGATGTAGAGGGGCAAAGTCATTGCTTACATTTTCTAGCAGTTGTAAGTTCATTAGCAGAATTATCTAACACATGACTTGGAGATTGTAGCAATCATGTTTGCTATGTGCATATGGAGACACTATCTGTATCGAGTGCCCTTTGAGCTATTCACCGATCATAAGAGCTTGAAGCACATATTCACGTAGAAGGACCTAATCAGTAGGCAACGCAGATGGTTAGAGTTCCTTGCGAACTATGATATTGACACTGCCTACCATTTGAGTAAGGCAAATGTGGTGCAATTGCTATGAGGAGACCAGTGGTATGTGGAGCCAGATTGGCAACCATGGGTATATAGTGTGAAGACCAGAGAGAGGATGTAGTAGACCGATAGCTTGTAGCAGTGTTGGCAAGGCTCACAGTCAGTCTGACCATTATAGACTATGTCAGACATGCACAGGTAGATGATCAATTACTAGAGTAGTGATTTGTACAAGGGAATTATTCTAATTTGGTCAGAGAGGCAGACAACCTGTATAGGATGAGAAGACGAGTATATGTTCTAGATCTGCCAGCACATCCAAGATTGAGTGAGGACAACCTTCATGAGGCTTATTATTCAAGGTTTATGGTTCATCTAGGCCCAGTAAAGATGTATCAGGACTTTTGCTAATCTTACTAGTGGCTAGGACTTGTGATGATCTCAAACCGTGCAAAAAACTCTAGTCGTCGCCGATTGCCGACTATGCGAGGTATAATTAACTCTGACCTAAATACTTAAAAGTGAAAATTATTAACACAACATACTAGGATTTGAGTGATTGATGTGGTAAATATTTTTATTGTAAATAAAAAATGAATTGTGTGATTGAATTGTATTAAATTAAATGCTAAGGAACTAATTAAGTAAATTAAGCATGTACTGTTAATTAAATGCAACATAGCCTAGAAAATTGAATATGGATTGACGGGTGTGACTTGATGGGATGAGTGCTTTGATGTGTGAGAAATAGGATGTGTGAATGCATCATAATGGATGATAGATTTTAGTTTTGATGTGTAGGTATGGAGTAGGAGTTCGCCACCTAGGTGCTTGGACACTATTAGAGCTTCTATTAGGTCTGTTTAGGACTCGCTTCTAGTTTGATTCTTTTACTCTATAATGATTTCTTTTAACAGGTAAGCGGACGTAGGTGATTTGATTCCTTTACTCTGTCGTCGGTCTGTAGGTGATAGGTGGGTTGTGTCACGATGTTGTGTCTATTAGCAGGTCAAGACCGACGGCCAGTCTGTGAGGATGATTCAAATCTTGAAGGACTTGCTCCAGTTGTGTTTGATGGACTTCGGTGGATCTTGAGAGGAGCATATACCCTTAGTGGAATTCATGTACAACAATAGTTACCAGGCTAGTATGGGGATGACACCATTTGAGACATTATATGGTAGGCTGTACAGATCAATGACGAGTTGGCTAGAGGATGGTGAGCCATTAATAGTTGGGCCAGAGTTGCTTAAGGACTCCTAGAGGATGGTTGAGGTTATTCGACAAAGATTGTTAGCTGCTCAGGACAGGAAGATGGATGCGATGTAGGGATGGATTCGAATCAGGGTTTTTGTAACACCCCAATTTTGGTTCACTGAAGAACCGAATCAGAAATGTTATGATTGAGTCAAGTCATGTTTAAAGTTGTCGGTCGGCACAACTCAATCGATGAAATAGATCGAAACAACCTTCTTTGTGTCATGAGAATGGAAGACATTATTAAATACACATCAAAACACATCAAACATAAATAAAAGTAAGAAAGTAAATAACTTGTCGTGAGCTCAAGTGTGTGTAGCGTTTATCTATCCTCGCACCAAAGTCGACTTAGGATTTGCAAAACCTACATATATTATATGAAAAACGTCAGTAATGAATGTTACTGGTCCAAAAAATAAATAATACAATCTGGCAAATGCGTATTCCATTACCCACGAAAACTTATGAAACTTCAAGATTGCCTCACACTGGGCGGTAAGCAAACATACTTAAGCAATTGTCGGCTCTCATGCATGGCTCATAATCATATTCATACATACATACAGTACTTACGCCCTCACACCTTCCATATCACCCGCCACAGTACTCGAGTGGCAAAGGGAACGGTTAAGTTAGTGCCACAATTTCCAGAAATGCACTGCATTACGTATTACCATCATACACTACACTACCTCATGGTTTGAAGGAGTACTAGTGCGATTCATACATATCTCCATACCGCTCACTCTTTTATTCGTGAAATTCGTAAAAATGCACCTACTCATATAATAGGCTTAGAAAAGAGGCTTGTATCATATATTTCTTGAGCTTAAATTCAAAAACCAATAAGGGATCTCATCCTTGTAGTTTTATTAAACATAGGTAGAAAACACAGCTAAATGGCCCAACATCAGATGGATGCAACAAAACGTTGCCAATGTCATCTTACATATAAAACACGATTAAACTCGACACACAAGGAGTCAAGTAGAGAAGTAGAGTTCTACGAACCTGTGGTCCAAGCTCCAAGCATATTTGCACATCTTCGGCGAGCTTGAACTCCAGAACCTACATCGGAACCCACTACTAAGTAAAACACTAACATCCATATATAATGTATGCTCGTGGTGTGTGCTCATATCATCAATACATCCTAATAAAAGGACTATACTAAACAAACATACCGCTAAACACACAACACGCAAATCGAGACTTAATAAAGAGAATAATTAATATCAAATAATAAATAAATAAATGCATACAATCATTACTAAATATATAGATAACAAATACATAAAAACAATCAATACTCTAATCATAAAATAATAATATCGTATACTATATACGTAAATGACTAAACACGAGTAAATATTATATATACTCATGTTAGTAATCATTTAAATATTTAAATAAATAAATACATAATAATTATATAAATAAATTAATAAATAAAAATTATTTAATTTTAATTAATTATGAATAATAATAATAATATCATAGTCATTATTACAGAATACATAATTAAATACAATTAAATAATAACATACACGTACGAACAAATGAATAAACAAATAAATACATATACAATTTAGTAAACACAATAAGACTAATATTCACAAGTAAATATAATATTAATAATATCAAATAATCATGTAAACATTCATCATATTCTATACACATACAAATAAAATAAATAAATAATAAGGAATAAAAAATAATAATGAATAAATAAATAAAATTAAAAAATAAATAAAGAAAAATAATAATAATATCTAATCATGCTAAATCATATGAATATGCATCTAAACTAATATAAAGGTTCTTAAATTACCAAAAATGGTCAAGAAATAGTCGAAAACAGGCTGAAACTAAGCCGAACCGGATTGAACTAAGCTGAACCAGACCAAACTGTAAGTGCTGAACCAACCCGGTCTGGGTTAACTGGAAAATGTGCTGGGTTGGCTAGGCTGATGGACACAACATGGACATGGGCTGGCGAACTCGGGCATGACCAGACGGACACGGTCGCGGGTTGGTAGACATGGTTGCAACTGGCAGATGCGGTCATAGCTGGCGAACACGGTCGCAGGCAGGTGGGTAAACGAGCCGAACAAGGGGGCAGCAATGTTTGTCGCTGGAGAATGTTGACGGCGGTGAGGCAGAGGTTGCCATCTATCGCGATCAAAAGAGGGGAGGATGGGGAATGTGATGGTGGTGACTGTTGTAGGAGTCCGGCCGCTAGTCGGCCAGAAAATAGCAAGAAAAGGAGCGGATCACCACTAGTGGTGATCGTGACCACGGCGATGGATGTGGGTGGCCTCAAAATGTAGATCTCAGGGAGGGGAAGCCGTCGGGGTGGCTGTTGCCAAAAAATGGTCTGAAAGGGTGGCGGCGGTGGCGGCGGAAAACGAGTCTGAAAACACCATTGCCGGTGGCTACTGCTGTGGCTCCGGTGGCGATGATGGGTACGGACTGGTAGTCTGCCGTGAGATGGTCATGGCCGTACCAATGCGGTGGCCAGAGGAGGGCAGGGGTCACACCAATGGCAAGCCAAAGTGGCAACGGCATAATAGTAGAAAATTTCAAAATCGTGGACACTCGGGAAATTAATGGGTGAAGATAAAAGCTGAGTGGATGGTCAGATCTTGCCACATGGCACGATCTGGACATTCAAAAACTCGTGGCCTAGTGGGGGCCACCTATGGGTACATGCACTATACATATGGATGGAAAGTTTGGATCGACACCGTCCGAACTCAAAACTGACTTGAGTCCTGAAATTGACTCTATAGGCAAGAGTGAAGGCAAGAAAGGTAAATGGGCCTCGAAACCCTAAACACAATCGAGGTGGGCCCATAGGGCACAATTCGATGGTCCAAAATCACTATGATGCATGCAACGGTTTAGATTTAGGCCTAAAATCCTAGTTAACTCATGAAAATCATATGTATAGCTCATGCATAAACTGTTAACTCCTGCTCTACGGTATCATATCTGAAAATATCATATGCATGTCGGGCATACTCAATCTCCATAAAATGTTTATATAGCCATCTATGCCCCATACTAATATTCTGAAAATTAGTCTCGCTAGAGCTCACTCGAACCAACTCGATATTGACCCGAATAGGGAAAACTAAAATTGGGTAAAACCCTAACCCAAAAATGGGGTTTTACAGTTTTATAATCTGAATCGGTTAGTTTGACCATTATTTTTAGTTGAGTTAAGTTTTAACTATGAGACAACCATTCATTTTCTCCACGACCATTCATTTTCTTCCCCTTGACATCTATATATTCTACACTTCTGACATTTTCATCATTCAGCCACCACCATCATTCTCAGCCAACTTTCTTCTTCTTTTTCTTCCTTTTCTTTTCCGCCATGATCCTCATTCAAGCCAGCCACAACCTTGTTGCCGTCATCGCACGCCTGACGATTAGGTACCAAGTAGGAGCTCACTGTTTAGGCGCTAAGGTACACTCGGAGCTTCTACTAGGTCCGTTTAGGACTCGCCTATGATTTATTGTTCTATTCTATCGTGATTTAATTTTTGCCAACTATAGGATGAGTTTAGTGGTATTTTATCGGATCCCACTTAGCTCGAGTCATTTAGTTGAATAGTTTTCTAGATTAATAACCATCGAGGATGAGAACCCTCAAGTATGTTTTCGTAAACAAGATCCACCACAAGTTGCCTTCGGGCCTAGTTTATAAATCCCTACCAAGACCTATATATAGTAGTTTTCATGTTGTGCAAGAACTGTACTACGCAAGCGAGCATGTGCGAGTCGAAGCCACTGACAACTATGCTACGCAAGTGGCATGTGCCAGTCGAAGCTGCCGACAACCATGTTACGCAAGTAGCAAGTGCAAGTCGTAAGCTGGGAATACTAGCAACCATATTATACTAGCGACATGTGCTAGCTGAAGCCTCCAACGACCATGCTATGCAAGTGGTATGTGCCAGTCGTAAGCCGGAAATACCAACAACCATGCTACGTGAGTGGGTATGGATGTAAGAAAAAGGGCTTAGGATATGACATTAGTCCCAAGGGACTAGAAAGTGAAATGAGAAAATGCCGAGAGAGGCATCAGCAGCAGCAAATCAGTTCACTTAAAGATGATTTTAGATTAGTAGATGCTCTTCAGAGATTTCATGATGTTTTCTTTCATATGAGAGTTTTTTCTCATAGCTAGTTTGATATTAGTTATATTTTTTGACTAGTAACACTTGTTACTGATGTGTTTTTATAATATATGTAGGTGATGATCATGGGTAAGATGAGCCTGTCTGGATAGAGAAGTAGTGATGTCTCTTGCACACATGCACATGCGTCGATCAGATATTTGTTTTGACTGTTTTAATTATGTTGTTATGTAATTATGAACATTGAAAATACTTATGATGAAGATTGTGGTAAGTAGAAATGGATAGTGATATTATGATTTGAAATATATATTAGCATGCTAGTCTAATGATAAAAGTGAAATGTGAAAAGAATGAATAAGTGGCTCAAGACCCAAATGTTGAGAATGTTTTGATATGATCAATTAAATATTTTGACATGACATTCATGTAGTAGCATGTTAGGTTTATTTTTTGTGCATCCATCTATGCATAGCGATAGACATCTTCCATCTTGACACATCAAGAGTAGATCCGTGGGAGTTGGGTTGGGGTTAGCCAACCTAACTAGGGCTAGTAACATTCCAGTTCAGTTTCGAGTGTAAACTGGACTTGGGGTGTTACAATGTCAAGTTTGCCCCTGAGAACCACGTCTTCATGAAAGTTTCACTAACCCTGAGTCCATGATATATTGGCCCGTTCAAGGTGCTTAGACGAGTTGGTGAGATAGCTTATGAGCTAGCACTTCCACCCAGCATGTCAGCCGTACATCCGGTATTCCATGTCTCCATGCTGATGAAGTATGTGTTGGATGGATGTCACAGACAACAACATGTGTAATAACCCATTTTCGGATCACTTGCAAACCAAACCAGAAATACTACAGACGACCAAACCATTCGCTAATCTACTTTATTCGGTTAAGTAGACTGGGATCTGACCTCTACGTCTCAAGATTGTGATGCAAGCATACAATGCATGGATGTGTTGCTTAGGTTCTAACATTGTTCTAAATGGATGCTATGATATGCAATCACATTCATACAAGGCAAACACGTTAAAAGTTCCAAAAATATGGATTTTTAAAACAACACTGATCACTCTATCAATAACAAACAATATATATATATATATATATATATATATATATATAACAATAAAAACAAAAATGTAGCAAAGGCATGACATTTTCTCACAACTTTTCCATCATCAACATTTTTCATCATCCAAAATTGGGTCTCAACCCCATTAGTTTTTCCTGTTCAATTCTAATTATAATATTGCCACACACACAACATTTCATGTAATTAAACATTTAAAACATACATCTACCATCATTCTCAAAATTCATCATTTCATGTTTTCATTTTGCGTCAGCAGGTATATGTGTGCAAGTTGTATTGCTGCTCCTCCACAGTCTCGATAATGTTCAATCCTTTAGATTCTCACCTACATAGATAATAGAAAAATGCAGTGATGAATGTTACTGGTCCAAAAATAACTAATTAAAATTGGCACACAAGAGTTGACTCTTTTGTTAAATGAAAACATTCTTATACTTCCTCATAGAATCTCTCATACGGGGCGCCGTCGGCCTCGGCTCGACAGGATACCATTCTATCTCATCTCATTCTTTGGCAACTTGAAAACAATCCCTTGCGCAGGAAAAATTAATTTCTATTCTTTCAGCCCTCTACATCCTCTGTATCACTCTTGGCCCTAAGCACAAAGACCGAGTACTCTCATGCATGTGCCTTTAGTACCCTTTGAAACCACAAGTCTAGACATGCGTAGTATTGCAGTACCCATAAACCTCCACAATTCTTCAGGTTTGTAGAACTCAAAGGTGGAGTTATTAGGATCCCTCGGGAATGGAACGGCCGGCTCACCAATCTAGAGCCTGCTTTGACTAACACGTGCTTGCTCACATAGCACAGTTGTTGGTTTCCCCTTGTCTCACATATTGTTGAAAACTCAAGGAAAACTATATGTACATAGGCATGGGTAGGGATTATAATATAATAGGCCCGTAGGCATCGTGATCTGAATCTGAGTTTTCGAGAACAAAGTCGAGGAATCTCATCCTCGAGGGTTATTAATCCAAAAATTCGTACGAGATAATGGCTCGCGTGAAGTGGGATACAATAAATCGACCACTTGACATGTCTGCTTACCTATTAAAACAAGTCACTACAGAGTAAAGGAATCAAACTAGAGGCAAGTCCTAGACAAACCTGATAGAAGCTCCAATCGTATCCACGCGCCTAGCTAGAGAGCTCCTACTCCTACACATCAAAACTAAAAGCTAACACTTGCTATGATGCATTCACACATCCTATATCACATACATCAAAGCACTCATCCCATCAAGTCACACACATCAATCCATTTCCAATTTTCTAGGCTATGTTGCATTTAATTAACAATACATGCTTAATTTACTTAATTAGTTCCTTAGCATTTATTTTAATACAATGAAATCACACAATTCATTTTTGTTTAAAATAAAAATATTTATCACATAAATCACTCAAGTCCTAGAGTTTGTCGTGTGGTTTGAAAATCAAATCTAGCACCCAGTGTAACAACCCGCCCGTTCCGAGCCATAAGCCAAGTGTTACTATATGAAACTAAGTGTCTCATAAATTAATTTTCTATTAATTTTCAAGATTTTAAATAAACCCATGACATAAAATTTAATATAACAAATGCTCAGAATAATCTAAGCCCCATGAACCGAACCAAAATCCCACTACCATACAAACAATCTAGAATTATAATAACAAATAAGAAAAATCAAAAGTCCAATAAGAGAGTCCTCCAGCTGTCCCAACTCTTCCCATCCTTCCATGCTCACACCTGTGGAGGCAATTCCACGTTAGTGATAAAAGTACTAAGTCATATAATTACAAGAAACAGTTAATATATTCCACAATATCTAAATTTAAGTCTTTTAGTGATTATGGGCCTATGCTGAGCTATTATTATGCCGGGAGGGTGGCCGCCCATCCAGCTACAATCCCATGTATGCACACACACGCTACGTGACCCACGACCTATAGTTACTGATATTTGCCATTGACTTATCCTCTCGGTATCACAACTGCATAATGAGTCGTCTTGTGCCACTGCACCCTGCCACCCTTTTCGGCATAGGGGTAGATATTTAATCTCTCAAGAATTTTACGGGTGCTGCCCCGTGTTGGACTGAGTCAATTCTTTGACCCCAGTTGTGCTCGGCGTATGGTGGTCGAATGTGGGCTCAGGTCGACCAAGGCTCCTAAATAAGAATATATAACATTTTGACTAATTATACAAACCTGGAATTTTGTTGAGACATTCGTAGCTATGACACACAATCCTAGTATGAATGAAACTTCTTAAAGCCGTTCTTTTATGATCGAAATGTGCTCACAAACTATCAAGATGATGTTTTATTTAACATTAACAAAATTCTCCTTTATATAGAAGAGTATGTCTGGAATTCAAGAAGTCACTGCATTAAATTTTATAGAAAAAAATGTAATCACATATAAATATATTAAACACCAACCATTTGTGCGATAATGAAAAATAAAAAAATTTAAAGTGAATGAGTGTCAAATTACACTCACGACTCCCAATACCAAAATTTTAATAAATAAAACCTATTTAAAATCATCCATAAATACCATTGTATCGGTATTCTAATGGTTATAATTAAAAATTTATGATATTGATTCTCAAGAATTAATTTAATTAAATATTATTTATGGTTCGTTTTAAACTTTACAAAACCCTAAATGAAATAACCTAATTATTTTCAAGGTTTTACAATCTCCCCAGCTTGAAAATTTTCGTCCTTGAAAATATAATAAGGTCATTAGGAGAAAAATCAAAGTTTTACAATCTCCCCAGCTTTGGAATTTTTGTCCTAAAAAATATAATAGGGTTATGAGAGAAAATTAATCAATTATCTAAATTCTTTATTATCTTATCTTAGGCATTTCTTCCTTTATGCGTTGGTATACTTGTATCTAGCTCTATAAAAATTACTTTAAATATCTTCACATTTTATTAAAAAAATTACGATTTACAATTTTTTTTGATTTAAGTAATGCCAATCATATGCATAACTAAAGTAAGGTGCACTGTCCCAAGACACTATTATCTAGATCACACAAGTGTCCCATACAACCCATACTACCTAGATAACACCTTCGATTGTAAAGGCATCCCATATACGCTCATTGGTTAAGTTTCACGTACACCTAGCCTGACACATTAGCGACACACCCATGATTACTTACAATCTAAAACAATGAAAATTAATTCTATACAAGAATGATCAATGTTTATATAAAAGAAATTTTACCCTTTGGATAGTGGACTCTTAGACTTTCAACAAGGTAAGGATTGATTTGCATGGTTCTGTGGGAAACACCGCTCTGATACCACTTGTAATGATCCGCCCATTCTGAGCCACGAGCCAAGTATTACTATATTAAACTAAGTGTCTCATAAATTAATTTTCTATTAATTTTCAAGATTTTAAATAAACCTATGACATAAAATTTAATATAACAAATGCTCGGAATAATCTAGGCCCTATGAACCGAACCAAAATCCCATTGCCATGCCAACAATGTAGAAGTATAATAACAAATAAGAAAAATCAAATGTCTAACAGCCTGTAGTTACCGATATTTGCCATTGACTCACCCTTTTGGTATCATAAGTGCAAAATGAGTCGTCTTGCGCCATTGCGCCCTGTCACCCTTTTCGACATGGGGGCCGTTATTTAATCAGGGTTCTGCCCTGTGTTGGACTGAGTCAATTCTTTAACCTTAGTTGCACTTGGCGCATGGTGGTCGAATGTGGGCTCAGACTGACATAGGCTCCTAAATAGGAATATATAACATTTTAGTAATTATACAAACCAAGAATTTTTATTAGACACTTGAAACTATGATACACGATCCTAGTATGATTGAAATTTCTTAAAGCCTTCCTTTTATGAGCCAAATGTGCTAACAAACTACCAAGATGATGTTTTATTTAACATCAATAAAATTCTCCTTTATATAGAAAGAATATGTGTGGAATTCAAAGAAGTCATTACATTAAATTTTATAGAAAAAACGTAATCACACATAAATATATTAAACACCAACTATTTGTGTGATAATGAAAAGTCAAAAAAGCTAACTATTGAGTTAAAGCGAATGAGTGTCAAATTGCACTCACGATTCCCAATCCCAAAAATTTAATAAATAAAACTTATTTAAAATTATCCATAAATACCATTGTACCGATACTCTAAAGGTTATAATTGATAATTTATGATATTGATTCTTAAGAATTAATTTAATTAAATATTATTTATGGTTCGTTCTAAGATTTACAAACCCCTAAATAAAGCAACCTAATTATTTTTAGGGTTTTACACCCGGCAATGTCCAAAGTTCAATCACGGCAGGACGAACTAGGAAAAATCTGGCGAGTTTCAAAGAATCCGATTTTCCTGCGGGTTTTGGCTGTTTTCAAGCTGTTTTCTGATGTAGCAACCGGGGATAAGGGTTAGCATTGGCTTGGCTGTAACTCTGACCTGATTGTGGTGGTGGTGCGGGCGGCAGCGGCGGCGATGATTGCCGACACTGGTGGCAAGCCGGCAGTGTTTTGTCGGCTTGTCCAATTGGCCCTTAGCCAGGTTCATCAGCAGCACTCTGTTGTGGACAAGCTCATTTGGGTTGAAGGGGGAGGGCGTCAGCTGCCATTACGGTAACAGAGTAGCATAGACAGAGGGATATTGGCACCGGGATGTGCAGAGCTAGGGCACGGCGTTGAGGCTTCGTGGAGGCTGGACGATGGCCAAGAAGGCTCGTGGATGGCGTGGCAAAGTCTTAGCGGAGGATCGGGCGGTCGTCGATTGGCAATGGTGCGGCGGCCAGAGTCGATGTCGACAGTGAGCACGAGGGCAGCATCGGAGGTTAGGGGGAGTCAAAAATAATAACTAACTTGTAATAAATTCTAAAAAAAATCTACAAAAGTATGAAAAATCCCATAAAATATAGAATACACAACCAAACATCAAAATGACTTGTTCTATAACTAATAACTCACCCAAACTACTATATAAGATGTCCTAATGCATTAATCGGCTTAAAAATACTCTGATAACTCATTTCTCACCATCTTTCTGATGTTATCGCTAGCATTACTCGGGTACACTTGACCATCATTACTCATAACACACAGCTGGCCTTGGGTTCAACACGCGGGTCACGAAACTAACTCCGACTTGAACCGACGATTTGAATCGACTGTGGCTCACTAATGTAAAACTTTGACTCTGAGTCACGGGGTTGTACAACATGAGGTTTTTGACATCCAACCCGACCTTATCCTAGGAGGAAGAGGTTACATGGATTCTTGATGGATTTGTGAAGACTTCTCCGTAGGGACCGTAAGAGACTTCCCCTTGGTCTCCATTGTGGTAAACGCTCTCTCCTTTGGCATCTCTATGTGTTTGTTTGGTGCTGATGCATGCTTTTGTGCTTTTTTATATTTATTTGTCATTTTTTTCCATGTAGATCTATTTGTTAGGAGTGTATAGGACTTGGAATCATCTTATTTTCTTATGTATGAAACTTGATATGTATTTTTCTAGTGTACTGAAGTCATATATGTGCATTTTTTTACCATAAAAATCATATCTTATTTTGTAGATACTTTTTTCCCAGGATTCTTGCTTTGTTCCACTCAAAAACTATTAGATCTTACACTTTTCATTTTGAGAACTTTGTCTGTTATGATTTCTATATGCATATAAGTGTTGCCAAACTTGGTGAAATATGCCAACTTTTATAGTTTTTGTGACCTGGCCGCCTCTTTTTCTAGAACTTTTAAGCCATGATGTAGTTATCTTTTGATGCCAATCCTATTCATGGTGATAGGTATCTGTGCTGCCTTGTTCCTAAAAACCATCACACTAAACTAACCACTTAAAGAGTAGGAGCAAAACCCCTAATGGCATGATATGCTTGCCATGATGTATGCCTGTCTTGTCATGCTCTGAGATTGTGCTCCGTAGTGAGCTACATAAAAGTCATTAATAAAATTTGTAAAAATTGCATTAGGAATTTATAATTGTCTACTAAAAATGTGTAAGTTTTGGGCTTAACTGAAAATAAAAATGTTGTTAAATTAGTTGATGTTCTAGAAGGTGCAGGAATGTAGAGTGAAAGCCTAGTTCCCTGTTCTCGAATGTAAAATCCAAAACCCTAGTTAAATGGTAATAAAATAGAGCATGATATTATTTCATAAAGTGTGTATGAAATAGCTATTAAATCATAATATCATGATTTGGTCTATCCCTTCGGGCCAAATTCATGTGTTACACTGTAGGCATATGTTTTGAGGATATGTCTGCCATATATGTAATTATGGAGCTGAGTATATCTGCTATAAATGATAACATTTGTTAATAATTTTGCATTAGCAGCAGAGCATGAGTTGTGAGACACCACAAATTAGTCCTCCATCCTATATCTATTGGGGGGTAAGATTCATTATATGAGTAGGATGTGCTTATAAATTTTCAATTTTGGGTGTTGCATGCATATCTTGAGATTCTCATATTAAAGTGCTATGAGGCAGAAGGGTACTATAATTTTAGTGCATATTCACATTGAAACAATTAGAGGGTATTGACGGCTACGACAGGTGTGCATTTGGCCTTGTGGGTTCTGAGGTTGGTAGGCATGGAAGTGGAGAGGGCTTAGGTATGATTTGACCCGAGCAAGAGGGATACAAATTGATGACTAGCGTCATGATTGCCCATCTCGAGCATGGATGCCTCTGAGTAAATATCCTCAAGGGTTGTTAGTAGAGTATGCTATTTGTCTTGTTGAGATGGATGATTCATTGGCTATTTGCTAGTTTGATTAGTTATTTTCGTGGACTATTAACCTTGATTTCTAATGTATATATGTTCACACACACATGCACACACACACACACACACACACATACACATACATAGCTGTCGAGCTTAAGAGAGGCTTGCAACGATGGAGGGATGTTGAGGCTTCGCCACTTGAGCTTGGCTATGTTGGTTGTTTTGTGATTGCTTTATTTCATTTTATTTTGGTTTCAGCTTTGCCTGTAGGTGTGCATTTGTCATATGTTTGCATGCACATTAGTGGTAGTTTTTCTATTTGAGGTACCAAGAGGGTTTGATCTTTCACTATGTAGTTTGGGTTCCTTCCCTTTAATCGACTAAATATGTAATTGTAATCAACATAGCAATTTGAGTGTGGTTCTTCGGGAACCAGATTTAGGGTAGAACAATTTGGTATGAGAACTATGTATTGTTCGAAAAGATATAAAATTATTTTGTCCAAGTCAAATGAAAAGTTGTCCCATGTTGGTAGGTTCATTTTTCTCATATTTTTGTCTTTCAAATTATTTGATAATGTTATATAAGATGAGGTGTATAGTTTGCGTGGTGGACATAGTGTCGTTTGAGGTAGGTGGATTTTGATATGCCCATAGAGTTATTGTTATGAGGGTCAATCACCAAATTTTGTAGAAAAGGGCAAGTTTTGAGAGTTCAGAATGAGTGGACTTGGATGGACATGAGAAATAGATAAATGAATCTACGGGAGACATTCTAGCATGCATTAAGGAGTTTAGCTTGATTAGGGAATCGAGATTAGTTCATAGGATGTGGGGTTGTAATAAAAGGGATCTACCTTCTTAGATGGTTCCTTTGCTATTACTACTTCAAAGATCTTTCCCAAATAGATTGGTAGTGGGCCCTAACATACGAGAGCTTAGGATACACAATGTGAATAATTGTGGATTCCTTAAGAGTTCACAAAGGAGCAACTTCCAAATCATTAGAGGGTTTTAATGGGATTTAGATGGTTCCTTCGCTATTATTAATTCAAAGAGCTTTCCCAAATGGATTGGCAGTGGGCCCTAACATACGAGAGCTTAGGATACACAATGTGA
The DNA here is from genome assembly GCA_033002965.1 of Piper betle. Taxonomy (NCBI): domain Eukaryota; kingdom Viridiplantae; phylum Streptophyta; class Magnoliopsida; order Piperales; family Piperaceae; genus Piper; species Piper betle. The sequence goes on along the minus strand of JAURVB010010372.1, from coordinate 26,755 downwards.
ATAATTGAGGATTCCTTAAGGGTTCACAAAGGAGCAACCTCCAAATCATTAGAGAGTTTTAGTAGGATTTAGTTAGTGGCGTTGAGACTTTAGCTACATCACTCAGGTGATCATTGCCGCCTATGACATGGAAAATTAACTTTATCAAATATATTGTGAGAGTTATAAGCACCAGATCGAGAATCATATTAGAACCATCAGACATGAATAACCATTCAAGTTGTTCATGCTCGATTGTCTCAGTCGAGCTTTCAACTTGGCAGGTTAGGCACTAGGCCTCCTCAACTTGACATGAGCCGAGACAAGGCTTGGTTTGAGCATTTAAAAAAATATTAAATTACATCTTTTGCAATGTGAGGCCTGGTGTGTTAGACTGCACATCCTAGCTTACAATATAACACTAGAGGTTCAACTCGCCTAGGAACTGGACTGATGATGGTACAGTCATGCCAAGTTACGTACTTAATTGGTCATCATGAAAGGAAATAGATTGATCTAACCACTCTTGTCATCACAAAAAAAAGATTAGTCTAATGAATTTCTAAATGCATGAGTAGGCAAGAAGCATGCAAACACCCTAATAAGTCTAGAGATGCAACACCCTAATAAGTCTACAACAAATCTCATTGAGTCTGCCCCGTGGAAATAAAATCATGGATAGCAAGAAATACTCTAATCATATCTCATAAGTTATATAATAGTTACATAAGCATATGGTCAAATGGTGCATCTTGTTGTCATCTTATAAAATGAAGTCTAATTACGTAATCTCACATACAACCAAACCAGATAAGGCACAACATACAACCAATAACTGAAATACATGCTTCCAAGGAATAAAGGAAAACAAGTAATATCCAATCTAATCCCAAATGGTGAAGTCTTTATCATCCCTGTGTATAGCTGGTCAACAAAGGAGCTCCACACCTTAAAGCATATATAAAAAATATCAGTAACCATAGTCATTGGTAATTTAACTTGTGAGTAAGCCCAACTATTCATGAGGAAACAAAAAACATATATACTCCAACGTAATGTTGTGCTATTTTTACGCATTGCACAAGTACACGCATCACACAAATAATAGAGTGATAAGTGTGATTATTCCCATAGAGATTTCATGTTTTCGCAGTAGCGTTGCTAACAAAATTAATTATGCTTAGTGAGTTAATTCAGGGAGTGCGCAAAACTATAAAGATGAGCTAGTATGAATCTACTCTAGTCTATCCAAAGCGAGCAAGGATAAGAAACTAGTGCTACTAATTTAATTCAGAAAACAATTAAAGGGTATAGAAATATAAAATGACAACCAAGGTTGACAAAGGTTCTCTTATTTAATAAAAATGGACCTAAGATGTATAATTTCACTTAATTAATAGGTAACATAGCTTTTCATGTTTATTAAGTTACACATGATTGAGTTGATATATGAGAAACAAATTTAATTGTAAAGGGCTTCCACTGCGTATTACAATCTACTGCCCCGGCCTCATTCCACATGCTTGTGCAAAGAAGACCAGATTGGTGCATTACAAAAAACCACCCTATATGGGTATTTACGGCTCTATTGTATTCTCACAAGAAGAATTGTAGACTAGTTCATTCAAAGACATCATCGACTTGCTTATGCCTAGCGACCGATCGAATCTTTTACTAATGTTTGAGTTAGTTACTCTCTTAAAGCATTAAGAGGATATATAAAATAATCAACTCATATCTAGCGTAATAAGAATAAAACAACAAAATATATTAAACATTAGTTAGGATCCATCATGCATCCCAGATCACCAAGAAAGAGTGATAGTATATCTTATAATCCAACAAAGAAAATAACATGGTAGAAAGAGAAGGGAAGGATTTATGTGTGATGATGTGGCCCTAACATGAACTTCTCTTCAGAAGCATTTTCTTGTTCGTAACTTAGCTTCCACAGCTCCTTCTCTCCAACCTTCAATTATCCCTTTAGGTTGGGAGCATGAGGCACTCTAGAATTGAAGATAGAAGAAGAAGAAGAATGAGTTGTTACAGAAAGTGAAAAGATCTCTTTAACAAAGAGTGTATGGGGGTATTTATAATGAGTTGTGGTAGAAGGTCATCTTGACAATTTCTCAGCTACTTCCTTGTGGCTTCCTATCCTCAAACTAGCATGATGCACGTCAACCCAATTATTACTTCACAGCCAATGTGATCTAGTATTGTTCCCGTATTACCTTGTGTAGTAGGGGGTGGGGGGGTGAGGTTATCATCAAAATTTCAATATTGCCCGGTCTCGATAACTTCTTTGCATCCTCTCCTCAATTACTATACTTGAGTGCTTTCTTCAATCATTATCAAGGGAGGAGTGTGGATCTTTCTTGCTTAGAAAGGTGGCCATCTAATGGTTTCAAGAAGTAGCTCAATTGCATAATTAGTAGGTCTATCATCTTGGTCAAAGACATGTGCAGAGAGCTATAGAGATGTGCAGATTGACCGTATGCAAATTTGTTCTTACTAGGATATGTTCGGTAGTTGTCCATCCTAGTTTGATGGGGGGCTATTTGAATTCCACTTGCGACCCTTCAATAGATAATTTTTTGCTTAGAATCAAATGCAAAATTGCTCATATTTCTAATATTTTATATTTTTTCAAACAATCTTTTTTTCTCATGATATCATTAGAGAAAGTAGTGTGAGGGCATGAAAATAGTACGTGAAAACTATAAAAATATTGACTCAATCTACAAGTTATCATGTAACCAGAAATGAAGACGCCCAGGTCTTTCTCGACAACATGGTAACTAAACCTATCCACTTCCTCTATGCTCCATTTGCCCTGAGCTTAAAAGCAAGGCCAACGCCACCACAGTCAAGACATGTGCCACATAACTTGTTACTCATATCTATGCCCCTTGGGGTGTGAGAAGCTCAATACATAAAGGTGCAATGATTCACCTATTCAGCACCATCCACCCCAGATTTCATACATTACCCTCCTCAACAAGAGTTATGAATCTTTCATCATCTCTCACTATCACTCCATTCTAATATACTATATTATAGTCTTCAATTATATAATCATATAATAGGCCTTAAGGCAACTTGAAGCAGACTTAGTTCGAAATCAACTTAAGGGATCTAATCTTTCAAGGTTATTAATTGTGGAAGGTTAATCATGAATAGATGACCTGAACTCAGAGGGTTCTCTAATAAAATCCATCATTTAGCTGGCTAACATACAAATTCAATTCAATAGAATGAAAATCTTGCTTAAATGGCTTGTGTCAAGTGGGTGATAGAAATTCAAATTCTCGTAAAAGCCATTACTTGATATGTCTTTTAATACATACGAGCATAAACCAAACTCAATAGATGAGCAATAGAAGAGAGAGTGAGTCTCAAACCCAATAAAGGAATGATGAAAGAGAGAGTGAGTCTCAAACCCAATAAAGGAATGATGAAAGAGGGAGCGAGTCCTAACAAACCTTTGAGAAGTGCTTCAACAATGTCATTAGCGGCAAACCCTACTTTGTCACCTAGAGCAATTACCCAACCTTAGAACGACAACTCACAACCTAATCATAAATGATGCATGCTCATGTACGAAAAGTGAGCTATCACAAAAATAATACAACAACAAGAAGAAAATAGCACGAGGGAAATGGAAATACTAACGTTTATTCATGTTATCTTAAGAAATGGCTATATGACAAGAATAAGAGAGTTGTTGCCATGAAAATCACCTAGTAATGCCAAAAAAGGCATAAACATAATGCAAATGGTGACCAAACAACACTAATAACAATACTAACAAGACTACATAAAAGTAGCAAATAGTGGAAATGATTATGTAAAAATGGCGAAACTTGCACCTAAACCATGAAATGGAATACAACCAAGTGATACTAAGCAACCTAATACCCAATATAACAATACCACACTACAATAAAGAGAAAAATGTAGCCAAATCATGGGGGGGGGCGTGGGAATCATGGAATTCTCACTAACAAATCACCAAAACACTTGGAGCATACATGCAAAACCTAAGCGCATGACACTCACTACAAATAACAGAGACCAAGAAAGAAAAAGAGATAAGTAAAACAATCAACAATCAATAAAAACATTTAGAATCCAAAGTAACGCAAAATTAGTTAACAACAATGAATCATGAGTACAAGAAATGAAATGAGATGGAAGGAGAAAAGAAAGGGACAAGCTTTTATTTACCTTCAATCACCTAAAGGAGAATGGAGTTATGGAAGCTTGTATCAATACTAATTCAAGCTAGAATCACTACGAAAGGAAGTCAAACCATAGGTTAAGAGGTTTTGGGGAGAGGTTGAGGGGCTTGGGAGGTGATGAAAGAGGTTGAGGGGGAGGTGATGAAAGAGTTTGGGGGTGGGTGGCTTTAAGTTAAAATAGTTGAAAATGGGTCTAAAATAATTTAAATATAAACAAATAGTAAAAAACGCCCCTACTAATTATATGGGTCCAAAATGGGTACAAAATGAATGCATTTTTGTACTTGTTACTTCCCAAATGGCTCTCAGAGGCAATCAAAATGAGGATATGAACATACAAGTGTAAATGATGGTCTAGAGGGGTTCTTCAGGAGTAGATTGAGTTGAGGATATAATTGCAATTTAACTTTCTTTTCAAGTTAGTAGTCCTTGTGATCGACTTACTTTTGTCATGTTGCTTAAGCAATTAGATATAAATACTCTCTGTAATACATGATTCAATTAAATAAGAAAGATTTGTTTTCACTATTTTTCAATCAATTCTGTCACATTGTATCATTGGCAGGTCCGCCTTCTTAGGCAGCTACTGATTTGTGCTTGCACCCATTTTGTCTGTCTCATCTGCCATTAGAGGTCCTTTGAAGCTATTGTTGCCTATTCTTCCTCATTTTTATTGACAAAATCAAGATCTAAGGGTGAGGTTTTCTTGCAGATAGACAAATTTACAAGATGATGTATGTTTCTTGATCTCATATCGAGTTTGTTTTTGCTACAAATATTGAGTCTCATTTTTCTCTACAATTGTTTGAAGATAATGCTTTCACTTTGCTAATGAAACTAGTCAAACTACATCGTCAAAACCAATTGTGGATTCTTCTTGCATAGATCCTGTTATACCGGATCCATGATTTTCTGCATATAGCTCTCTGCAAATTCCAAGGCATCTCTTTGCATCTAGTTCAATGGTTTCAACCATTGCAATGAAATATCCATATCCTTCTCATATTCATGCACAATATTTTGTCACTCTTCGTCTCCACTTAAAGAATTTTTTGATATGGGAGTTTCAGATTATAAATCTAATTGAATCATAAGGATGTATTGGATTTCTTGATGGTACATTATTGGCATCGTCTCATTCTGTACTTAATCAGTTGCAAGACTTCCCTACTTAATTAGTGTCGAATCTAGATTATTTGGCATGGAAAAAGACTTGATCAATTGATGAAAGGCTGGATAATTGGTACTTTGAGTAAAGAAATTTTACCTTGAGTCATTGGTATAAATTATGCTACTGATGTCTAGACTGCATTGATATCCATGTTTGCAAAGTCAACTATGGATGGTGAACTAGCCTTGTATCATCAAATGCAATTCTTGAAGTGTGAAAACCATGATTCTCTTGATGATTACTTGAGCAAATATAAAACAATTTGTGATGAGCTTGTTGCTAGAAAGCTTCTCACTGATGATCAAAAATCTTTTTGGATGCTTAAAGGATTGGTATCTAGTTGCTAAATGTTTACAGCCATGACTCTTAAAGCTGAAATTTTGTCAATGTTGCACAACTATGAGTCTCGTATCATCTTGCAAGAAGGCTCAGAAAATGTCTCACTTGTTGCTTTTGTCCATTCATATTGGTAATGTTACTCTTGAGAACTCTTTTGGTGCTATTATATTGAAGAAAGTCTTACATGTGCTAAAGCTGAAGCAAAATTTGTTATCAGTAAGTCAATTTACCACTGATTTTGATCGTGGTTTTCAATTCACTTCAAATAATTTCTTGTAATTGACAGAGGAAGTTGACGAGTAATTCTTACACAATCCAAAGCCCACAATACTTATAGGATAAATGTGTTGCTATATTTTGGCTTTTATTTAAGCAACTAGAACAAAAGAACGCAGCCTCTATGGCACTCAAGATTGGGGTGTTGCTCTTCTGATATGATTTTTCTCTTTGAAAAATAAAGGTCTAACAGAGACCGAGCTTGAAGTTGAGCCTTTATCAGCTTGCACAAGATGTCACTCAGCTTAATCTACTAGGCTACCACTCTCAAACAATAATAATTGTTGTAAAAATCCTTTTGCCAAAGTGCATTGTGATCTTTGGGGACCATCATCTATTTTGTCCACAGACAATTTTAATTACTATGTTAACTTTATGGATAATTGTACCAGGTTTGCCTGATTTTCTCCTTTATATAATAAATGTGAATTTTACAATGTCTTTATTACTTTTGACAAGTTTGTTTAGAGATAATTTTTTGAAGAATAAAATGTTTACAATTTGATGATGGAGGGGAATTTATGTCAACAATGTTGCAAAGATAATGCGTGTCAAATGGAATTATTCACCAAAGTGTCATGTCCATATACACTCCAAAGAATGGAAGGGTTTTTGATGAAATTGGACTTGCTTCTTTTCCATAGCAGAATTTCAAGAAAGTTTTGGAGACAAAGCTTTCTGATAACAATATAAATAATGAATAGAAGCCCAACATCAGTTTTGTCAAATAATGTTGCTCCATATTTTGCTTTGTTTGGAAAACATTCTGGTTATTCATCCTTAATGGTATTTTGATGTTGCTGCTATCCCTATTAAGGTCATACAATGGAAACATGTTTCGACCAAGGTCATTGCCTTGTGTCTTTCTTGGATATAGAACTAACTACAGGGGATATCTTTGTTATCATGTTCCTACTCAAAAGTTTTTGCTTCGAGACATGTTATTTTGATCAACAAGTCAGTCTCATGTCTTATTCTTAATCAAAGGACTCTTGTTGTCATACAGCTGATTCTAAATTCAGTAGATATGTGGACTTTGTTCCTTTCACAATTGACAAGTCAGAAATGTCTTCCATTAGTAATGTTGTATCTTGAAACCTCAAAGGAAAGTACTGACTCTCCTATGATAGATGCTACAACAACTATTGATGCTGTTTCTTCACTTATTCATGTCTCAATGGAAAACTCTACTTTTGATACCTTATTGCCTATTGCCAATTCTACCCATTCGATTCTTACTAGGTCTAAGCTTGGTGTAGTGAAACCAAATCCAAAATATGCAGTTGCCAATGTTGTAGACGCTATCATGGAACCACCATTTGTAAAAGCAGCTCTTGAGCATTTGGGCTAGTTACAAGCAATGGAAGAGGAATTTCAAGCTTAGAAGCTAAGAAAACTTGGGATTTAGCACCTAAAACCTCTGATATGAATGTTAAGAGTCAATACAAAGCTGATAATATGGTGGAAAGGTTTACAACACACCTTATTGCAAAATGATTCAATCAACAAGAAAGTATAGATTTTTCTGAAACATTTTCCCTTGTTAATCCAACAACTGTGTGTGTTGTACTAGCTCTTGCTGTAGTAAAAAGGTGACACATTCATCAATTAGATCTCAAAAATGCTTTCTTAAATGGTGAGCTTCAAAAATTATTTATGTACTCAGCCACTAGGTTTTAGGAATGTTATTCATCCTACTTATGTTTGCAAGCTCATAAAAACTTTGTATAGTTTCAAACAAGATTCATGATCTTGATTTGACAAATTTTACTCCTTTTATTCTCACAAGGGTTTTACTCCAGTTGTAAAACCCCAGATTTTTTCCCTATTATATTTTTTATCATAGAAATTTCATAAGCTGTGGAGATCGTAAAACCTCAAAAAAATAACTAGGTTATTTTATTATGGGTTTTATAAATTTTAAAATGAATCATAAATATTATTTAATTAAATTAATTCTTGAGAATCAATATCATAAATTATCTATTATTACATTTAGCGTATTGGTATGATGATATTTATGGATGGTTTTAAATAAGTTTTATTTATTTAATTTTTGGAATTAAGAGTTATGAGTGTGATTTGACACCCATTCGCGTTAACTCAATGGTAAATTTTTTTGACTTTTCATTATCACACAAATAGTTAATATAGTTATGTGTGATTATATTCTTTTCTATCAAATTTAATGTAGTGACTTCTTAAATTCCACACTTATTCTTCTATATAAAGGACAATTCTGTTGATGTCAAATAAAACATCATCTTGATAGTTTGTGAGCACATTTGGCTCATAAAGGGAAGTCCTTAGAGAAGTTTCATTTATATTAGGATCGTGCGCCGTAGTTGTGGGTGCCTCATTCTAAGTTCATATAAATACTCAAAATATTATATATTCCTATTTTGGAGCCTTGGTTCGCCTAAGCTCACATTTGATCACCAAGTGCTGAGCAGAACTAGGGTCAAAGAATTGACTCAACCTAACACGGGGCAACACCCTTAAAATTCTTGAAGGATTAAATACTTGCCCTGATGCCGAAGGGGTGACAGGGCATAGTGGCGCAAGACAGCTCATTATGCATTTGTGATAGAGAGGGTGAGTCTGACGAAAATCGGTAACTACAAGCCGTGGGCTACGTAGCGTGTGTGTGTGCATACATGAGATTGTAATTGGATAGGTGGGCACCCTCCCAGCATAGTAAGAGCTCGACACAGGCTCATAATCACTAAAAGACTCAAATTCAGATGTTGTGGAATATATTAACTTGTTTCTTGTAATTATATGATTTAGTGTTTTTATCACTGACGTGGAATTACCTCTATAGGTGTGAGTATTATGGAAGGATGGGTAAAGTCGGGACAACATGAGGACTCTGTTATTAGACTCTATTTTCCTTATATATTGTTATACTTCTAAATTGTTTGCATGGCAGTGAGATTTAGGTTCTATTCATGAGGCTTAGATTATTCCGAGTATTTGTTATATTAAATTTCATGTCATGGGTTTATTTAAAATATTGAAAATTAATAGAAAATTAATCTATGAAACACTTAGTTTCATATAGTTTCATATAGTAACACTTAGTTTCTATCAGAGCTGTGTTTCCCATTGAACTATGTAAATCAATCCTTACCTTGTTGAACGTCTAAGAGTCCACTGTCCCAAAGGTAAATTTATTTTATATAAGCATTGATCATTCTTTTATAGAATTAATTTTCGTTGTTTTAGATGGTAAGTAATTATGGGTGTGTACAAAATGGGTTACGGGTGAACATCAACAATGCGTGTTAATGTTAAAAGACTACTTTTGACAACTTTCTAAGGGTGTAGGGACTAGAGGAGCGTCCAATTAAGTTGTTGTGGATACAATAGTGTATAAAACCTTAGAGATTGCTTAAAGTTTGGAAGATATAAATGGTAAGGACAAGATTGGACTCGCCCAAGAGTCAAAAGGGCCAGGTTGGGAGGTTGGTGTAACAACAATATTAGGCAAGTTCAAGATATTTCTTCCTCGAAAAAAATTTTGTTAGTACAGTGTGCAAATAAATTGTAAGACATTAAAGAAGAATAACCACTAGATGATATGAAAATTTGGATAATTGTTAATTAATTAAAAAATAATGGAGAAGAAGTTGATAGGACGCTTTTTATGCATAACTATATACCTTTTTATTGCCAACAAATAAAATAAAGGTAATACAAGGAAGAAGAAAGAGATGAAGTAATGCCAATACTATTATTAACGTGATGGAATGTTTTGAAGAGTTGAAAATTAAAAATTTCCTTAGTGAGGATTGAGGTGACGACTTCTAGCTCCGAAACATGTTGCAAGTCGAAGGGCAAAATAAAGGAGAACCTTTAGAAGGAATATGAGACCCCAAGGTATCGTGTAAGTGATTGATTTATGGAGACATATTTTTAGTATATTAACAAGCTTCTATTAAGTTAGAGGACATTCTAGAAGTGTTTCAAAGCATAACACCTGTATGGGACGGTGTGTCACTAATGTGTCATGCTAGGTGCACATGATACTTAACTAATGAGCGTATAGAGACGCCTTTACAATCAGAGATGTTATTTAGGTAGTATGGGTGGTATGAGACACCTGTGTGATATGGATGACAGTGACATGGGACACTGTGCCCCATTTAGCTATGCATATGAGTGGCAATACTTAAATCAAGGAAAAAATACACCGATAAATTATAGTTTGCCATATGGCAAGATATGAGTTTATGGAAAGTAACAAACACCAGTGAAGCATAGAGATATGTGTCAAGTCATTTTAAATGATTACTTAAATGTAATAGATAAACATCTTTTGAAGTGTCATATAACAATTTGGCTTTAAGATGTAGAACTAGTGAAGAAGTAGATCAAATTGACTCATGACATCAACCATCACAAAGTAGAAGTGGAAAGAAAATTGTAAATCGTGATTTTTTAAAAATGAACTTCTATAGGAAAATGTGAAGATATTTAAACTAATTTCTATAGAGCTAGATACAAGTATACTAACATATAGTAGAAGAAATGCCTAAGATAAGATAAGAAAGAAATTAGATGAATGAGTAATTTTCTCTTTATGACCCTATTATATTTTTGAGGACGAAAATTCCTAAGCTAGGAAGCTTGTAAAATACCGATTTTTCTCACTATTATATTTTCGAGGACGAAAATTCCCAAGCTGAGGAGATTGTAAAACCTCGAAAAAATAACTAGGTTATTTTATTATGGGTTTTATAAATTTTAGAACAAATCATAAATATTATTTAATTAAATTAATTCTTGAGAATCAATATCATAAATTATCAATTATTATTTTTAGCATATTGGTATGATGGTATTTATGGATGGTTTTAAATAAGTTTTATTTATTGAATTTTTGGAATTAAGAGTTGTGAGTGCGTTTGACACCCATTTGCATTAACTTAATAGTCAATTTGTTTGACTTTTCATTATCACACAAATAGTTAATATAGTTATGTGTGATTATGTTCTTTTCTATGAAATTTAATATATTGACTTCTTAAATTCCACACTTATTCTTCTATTTAAAGGACAATTCTGTTGATGTCAAATAAAACATCATCTTGATAGTTTGTGAGCACATTTGGCATCCAAAGGGAAGACTTTAGAGAAATTTTATTCATATTAGGATCGTGTGTCGTAGTTACGGGTGGTTCATCACAATTCTAGGTTTGTATAATTACTCAAAATGATATAAATTCCTATTTGAGAGCCTTGATCGGCCTGAGTCTACATTCGATCATCATGCACCGAGCACAACCGAGGTCAAAGAATTAACTCAGTCTGACATGGGGCAGCACCCTGAAAATTCTTGAGGGATTAAATACCTGCCCCTATGCCAAAAGGGGTGATAGGGCGCAGTAGCGCAAGACAGCTCATTATGCACTTGTGATATCGAGAGGGTGAGTCATTGGCGAATATCGGTAACTACAGGCCGTGGGCCACGTAGCGTGGTGCGCATACATGAGATTGTAGCTGGATGGGTGGCCACACTCCCAACATAGTAAGTGTAAAGATCAGTGGAAAAAAAAATTTTTGGACGCGGACGCGGTCGGGAAGGACCGAACGTGTTATATTTTTACCTAGTTAATTCTACCCGGTTAATTATTTGCCCATATTATTATTTACCCGGTTAAATGAAATACGGGTCTAGGGGTGTTTTCACATACCCTAGCCGTCATTTTCATTTTTATAAATTTAAAAGAGGACGTCATTTTTCACATACGGGAGTAAGGGGCGTCTTCCTCACCTTGGCAGCCTAGTTCTCCTCTTCCTTACCGGCGTGTCTTCTTCCTTGCTTAGGTATTCTTTCTATCTCCCTCTTCTTAATTTTCTTGCATACATATTTTAAGTTGATAATAAGCTTTATAATCATGAGGATTAAAGTTTAAAATCAACAAGAAAGAAACTAAACATAAATTAAAGTTTAATTTGGCCGACGAGTCCCCTGTTTCGGCGAGATGGGTAAGCACAGGCGAGGTTTCGCCGGGAATCGGTGGCGACGGTCGTTCTGACGATCGGAAGATGATCCTACTCTCTTCGTCGATCAGTGTAGGGTCAATCTCACGTGTGTGGATGTCGGCCTGGGGTGGTAAATGGCCAAAAATAGAGGATGGCGGCGAAAACAGAGGCGACGGCGGTGGGGGAAGAAATCCGGCCGTCCTGGGTGGCGACGGGTTCCAATATGACCGGGGAAGGTAGATAGGTGGTCGAGGGTGTCGAGGCGACCACCCAATTGAGGTGGCGATGCTCACTGGCGGTGGAATCACCGATGCGAGCGTGCCGCTAGGCAGGCGATGCGAGCATCGCTGTGGCTGGAAGACGACCGGAGTTGGCCGGGGCTACACTACAACGGCATGGCAGGGCTGGTCGGCGACGATGGACAACTGTCGGAGGTGGTCGACGGGGGCGGCGGCGGCTGGAGGGCACCGAGAGTCGGGAACATAGCATGCCGGAGAAGAAGAAGAAAGAAAAAATTACCTTGGGTGGCAAACTTGTAAATAATGCTTGATTCGACACAACAGAGTTAAATAATAATACTAACTCATAAATAACACCGGGCTCAATACCGTCTCGAGTTAAAAAATAATATTAACTCGTAATAAATCTTTTAAAATAATTATTTTAATGGGTTATGGGTAAATTTACTAAACTAACTAATTAATGTATGAAATCACCACAAGTAATAAAAATACGGTAATGATAAACAATCAATAATTAATCAGCATAATTCAAGCGATTAAATTAGATCGGAGGGTTATAAGTAATTAATAAAATAAAGATTTTACCTTTACCATATTAAATTTAATATTAGGTAAATAAAATGATTATTTTAATAACGAGTCTGTAATGTAGAAAATAGGTTATTAAACTATAGTCGGGTAGAAATTACTCACGTCGAACCTAAATATCATAATGAAAATAAATGAAGTTCGAAACTTTATAGAGTCGAATAAATTAAAATAATTGTATTAATAATATTTATGAATTAAGATAATACAAATTATTTTAAATAATTTGATTGAATAACTTAATTAATTAAATTGTTGTAAATAATAGTAGCAATTAAAAATTATAACTGTCAACTAAATCATCAAGATCAGGGTGGTTGAGTAATTATCACTGCAAAGGAAAATTAAATACTTGTTTATTAGTAATAATTATTTTATCAATTGTTTGGTATTAATTATGAGTTAGATAATTAATTTAAAATGTAAAGTATGACTTAAATGATTATATCACGTGAATAATCAATTATCTCACTAGATTTGTTGAAAATTTAATATTTAATATTTTTGAATTGTTACATGATATGTTGTCAAAATTTTAATAATGATATATATATATATATATATATATATATATATTAGACATTTAGCTGCATGCATTTCTACTCGAATAAAATTGCCCATGTGATGCATCCTGTGGGCCTTGTGATGTTATTATGATGATGGGGCTAGTGGGCCATATGATGAGAATATTATTGGGGTTGGTGAGTCACTATGAATGCTCATGCATGAGAACCTTCGGGCCTTTTAACTAAACTACATAGTTGCCTTGTGTGAGAATGTATGAAGATTACTCTCACTAACATATATTTGAGCTATTATACATGAACCATACTCTAAGGAACGCAAGTCTAATTGTATGCCTTGGCTATGACTCATACATCTGCTGTCATGCTGACTAAATAATCTAACCACTGTGACCATCCCATTTGGAGGTCATATTGCCTTGTTCTATGATTCTATCCATATGCATCCAATAAGACTAACACTTACACTATCTTGTAATATTCATTTGACCTAAGAATGCCAGGTCAAGGCGATGGTATGCAAGATAACTAGTGAAGTAAATCATGTGCCATCAGATCCAAATAATTCCATTGCACCTTTCCCTTGTCTGGTTGATATTATCGTAGCTATATCTTGTCCTCAATCTCCAATCCAACTATGCTCTAAAATTACAATATGTGGTCTCTATGTAATGCTAAGAACATCCTCAAGTAGTTGTCCTCCTGTAGGGTGAGGTAACTACTTGGCCCTTACATCCAAAATAACTGATCCACTTGGTCGGCGGTAATGCAATATACAGACGGTGGTTGTGCATCACAGATGGCAGTAGTGCGCATTCGTTCGGTGGTAGTGTATCATGGTCAGTAATTATGCAACTTGGACAATGGTTGTGCTACTTGGACGGTGGTTGTACTATCTAGGTGCTAAAGTTTGATTCTGATATTGTGTGTCGTGAACCCATTATTATCTCTGGCATGGCTTCCTCCATGTGTTTGTCTCATCAAAAGGTAATTGCTACAACTTGAATTAGGCTATCCAACCATGTGTGCCTGATTTGGAGGGTGCTAGATCATACTGGTGAGACCTACAATGGTGATCCAATGCTGAACCTACACGTATCTCTTAAAATCTGGGGTGATTGATCCTATAAACAATGACTGGTTCTTAATAGCTATCACTAATCTGGCCCTAGCAAATCGAGTGACATCCAGTCAACCATCTAAATAGGCAGCCAAAGGTAATCTTGCTCATTCTCAATGTGCTCATGCCTCTTGAAGAGAGGCCAATAATATTGTCAAGGCAAACATACACCAGAGGAAGAGGGGGAGGCAGTGTAGTGTCTATGGGATTGTAGATCCACCTCGCTACTCATCCTCATCCATTGCTATCTCCTCAAAGTGGTCCATCTTAAGTCATCTATCCAAACTTTCATCTATGCTCCAAGTACCTTAGTTGCTCCACTATCATAACCACATCCTTCATCCACAAGGATCTGTCTGAAGGTCGATCTTCTCCAAGGTAGACCTCATACTATGCCTAATGAATTTGTTTAAGGCACTCAATGATCCATACTCATGTGTCACGTAACTACTTGAGTATCTCCATACTCCAAACTCCCTAATTGTGTTATCTCTTATAACTCTGTCTTCTAATATACACCATGTGCCAAGGAAAGACTCATGTGGTGACATGCAAAGACGAGTAAGTGCTCCAATGCGACCACTAAAATTCTAGGTACTCCCGGTCACCATCCAACTCAACCTCAGCTAACTGAACATGTGGACACTCTTAAGTCATCCAAATCTTTGGTACGATAAAAGAAAGGCGTCTCTTGTAGCTTATCATGGCATTCCAGTGAGATCCAAGCTTGTGTCTATTAAACCATGATCTCATAACTTTTCATAAATTCTATAACCATTAACCATTAAATAGGCATTAAAACACATCCAACGTAAGTACAAGTAAGAAAAGAAATAAGTGCATTTAGCTCAAATATGTGTAGCGTTTATCTGCCCTTCTACCAAAGTCGCCTTAGGATTTGCAAGACCTACATATATTATATGAAAAACGTCAGTAACGAATGTTACTGGTCCGAAAAATAACTAATACAATCTGGAAAATGGGTATTTCATTACCCACGAAAACTTATGAAACTTCTAGATTTGCCTCACACTCGGCGGTAAGCAAACATACTTAAGCAATTGCCAGCTCGTATGCGCGGTTCATAATCATATTCATTCATACATACTTAGAGCGCTTACACCCTCACACCTTCCATATCACCCGCCATAGTATTCAAGTGGCAAAAGGAAGAGTTAAGTTAGTGCCACAATTTTTGAAAATGTGCTGCATTACACAGTACCATCATACACTACACTACCTCATGGTTTGAAGGAGTACTAGTGCGATTCATACATATCTTCATACCACTCACTCTCTTATTTATGAAATCTGTAAAATGTGCATACTCATATAATAGGCTTAGGAAAGAGGCTTGTATCATATATTTCTCAAGCTTAAGTTTGAAAACTAACAAGGGATCTCATCCTTTTAGTTTTATTAAACTTGCATAAAAAGCACAGCTAAAAGGCCCAACATCGAAGGGATGCAATAAAATGCTGCTGATGCTGTCCTACGTATAAAACACAATCAAACTCTACATGCAAGGAGTCAAGAAGAGAGGGAGAGTCTTACAGACCTGTGGTCTAAGCTCCAAGCATATCTGCACATCGACAGTGAGCTCGGACTCCAAAACCTACATCAGAATCCACTACTAAGTAAAATAATAACATCTCCATATGATGCATGCTCGTGGAGTGTTGTTTAGTTTTTAGGAGGACCCGTGTGAAGGCCGAGCAACCTCACCCTGAAGAATGTTAAAATGTATTAGGGTTGGTGAAAATAAGATGTGTATATCATGAATGTTGTGGAATGCGTTCAGAACGATTTTCATGTGATGAAATGTTGCTGGTCTAGTGCTTTTAACATGAATGTACATAGGTTGTGAAATTTTTCTTGTATCCTAATTAATGAGGAAACTCAGCCAGATTTTCCAAACATTTGAAGTCGCTTTTAACTAAGACTCTGTTTAGGACGTTCCAATTGCATAAGACCAGCCTTAGGAGTTTGTGCATGCATTGTGTATTCATGTGTTTTGTTTGCACATTAAAATCCCTTGAACCTTTTGTCTTTTGATACCTTGAATGGTTAGACCTGGTTTTGTGGTCGACATTTCATTTTAAATTACTATGTGATATTATTCTCTTTTGTAAATTTTGTTTTCCACCTATTTTAATTAAGTAGTTAATACACTTAGTACAAATATTAAAGGAAAATTCCAATTCCTTAAGGGAATGATCTCTAATTATCCTTTATTATTTTTATGATACATGCACTTGCACGATGTATTAAATATGATGTTAATGCCAAAATTCATTACATCAAACTACGATGAATTCAAGTTTGATATTAAGTAAAATATATGCGAGTTCGTATCCACCGAATGGTATGCATCTAGAATCTACCTTGGCAACTTATAAACCTCAACATACACACTAATGCCCTAGGTCTGAACAATAACTATAAATCCTATAAACAAGTAAAATAAACTTGTACACCATAAACATACATAACACTACCAATGCTCATGTCGTCATCATACATCTCCAGTATGCATAGCCCCATATCACATACATACAACCCACCGACCCCATACTCATGACATAAAACCAACCTAACACTAATCTAACATGTCATGAGTGTTAAGTCCTATTCAAAACCTATGAGGTGAAGGCTCAGATTTTACACAATGTCATGAGTGCCTAGGAATCTTACAACTAGAAAGCTTTCCTTTGCAAACACCAACCAAGTGTCAAGGAGTTTTGCAATCAGCTCCTAAAGGAGTCACCACTACTTAAAGCTAATACCTCATTTACCAAACCGACACCTTGAGCAAAAGGAGTCTTCCAAGTAGCACCTTTCTTCCAAGGCTAAGTGCTCACACTTACTTCCAATACCTTGAAGCTTTACAAATTAAGCTCAAACACTTGTGCCTTGCCTCATTGCAAGTCTTGGATTTTACACAATCAAAGCACTAGGAATACAACCAAGATGAAATAGTCAATTCTAAACCCAAAGTTCGAGTTGAGTATGGAGCCCAGATGGTCTGTATGAGCATGTTATGGAGGCTAAGTATGCCTGATATATAGATGATAGCTTCAGTTATGCTTAAACAAAACATGAGCTATCAGCACATACATGAAGTACATAGAGTTTTGCTTGTGTTAGCACAGGGTTTTAAGGCTAAATCTAGGTCGTTGTACTATTGAATATTTGTTTGGGCTTTTTCTGGGTATCTCTTCTTTATTCATCATAGGGATTTTGGACTGTTGAATTGCCCCTATGCCCCTAGTTTGATTTGAGTCTCAGATCTTCATCAGAGTTTCGATGACCATTTAGCTTTCTTGCCTTGGTTCCATCCATAGAGTCCCTTTTAGGCTCGAGTAAGTTTTGACTTTTGTCGGCGTCGATCTGAGCTTTCCATCCATATATATATATATATATCATATATACTTGAGGTGGATCCCACTAGGCCTAGGAGTTGTCGAGCATTCAAAGTGTGCCATGTGGCAAGATCAGAGCCATCCTCATCAGCCCTAGCTTTCACCAAGTTATTTTTTAGAGATTTCTCCCGTATTTCTTGGAGTTTTTTACCCCTAATGCTGCTGCCATTGGCGACTCTCCAGCTCGCCTGAGGCCACCAGACCGGCACCACCGTGACTGCCTCACGACCGGCTATTGATCTAGGCCCAGCTTTGACACTAGTGCTGCCTTGTTGGCCACCCGAGACAACGTTTTATTGGCTGGTTTCCACCACCCCCACTGTCTTTCAGGGCATTTTTTGGCACCGGTGAGCCAACTTTGTTGAGGCCGACCCCAGATAGACTCCCCACACCAAGATCTTCCCTTTGTGGCCAGCCCTGACCTTTGTTGTGACACGATCGCCCCCCACGACTCGCAATTCCCCAACGGCATTTTCTTTACATTTTGGCCATTTTTCGGCTAGTCACTGACCAGATACCACAGACCATTACCCCATATGGCTTCCCCTCACCGAGGCCAAACTTTTGACACCACCCTCAAACCCCACCATGGCCGCGTTTGCCATTGGCAACGTCACCATACTCGGAGGTAATTTTGCCACTTTTCGGCTGTTTACTGGCCAATCTATGGTCAGACACTGTTGGTCACCACTAGCAACGCCTTCTCATCGTCGTCCTTTGTCGATCACGACTGGCAACAGCCCCAGCTGCGTCGTAGTGGGCACTTTTGGTGAAGGGCATCGACAGCCCGTTTGGTGTCTGTTTGCCTTGTTCACGTCAGCCTAGCCATGCTTGCATCCATTTGTACTAGTCGGGTCATGTCCACTAGTCGTGTTCGCATGCACCGAGCCCAACCCAACTCGACTCTGTCTATTTCATCCAGTTGATTCGACCGAGTTGACTTGACTCGACTCGCTTCAATTCATCTTGTTGACTTGGTAGGCATTCCCAACTCATTTTCACCCTGTTTTCAACCATTTTCATAATTCGAGACTCTATGCATTATTTTAGATGCATATTCACATTATTTAGTATATATTGATATTATGAATATTTTTATTTATTCATTTTTCTTTATTTCTTTTTATTTATATATTTGCTCGTACATGATGCATATTTATATGATTATTTATTATTATTGATGATATATTTACTTATTAATATTAATATTATTCATGTTTATCAAATTCTATTTATTTATTTATTTATTTACTTTATTTGTTCGTATGTTGATTATTTATTTGTGTTTAATTATATATTCATGTATTTGATAGTTATACTATTATTATTCATGATTAATTGATATTAACTATTGATTAATTTATTTATTTATCAAGTAATTATTTATTTATTTATTTATTGTATTACTTACTATATGTGTTGATATTAACTCACATTTAGTCGTATATTTAGTTAGTGTTATTTATATTATTATTGCTACTTATTATTTATTACTTTTCTTGATGTTACTAGTTTACTATTATTCTTAGTATTGTTCTTATTTATTTGACTTTATTTATTTATTTGTTTATTGTTTGCACATGTTTCATTTTGCATGCCAGGTGTTTTGATGTGGATGATGTTTAGCATGATCCTTTGTTGTGATGTTATTGTTGATGTGAGCACATAGTACATCCACACATTATTTAGAGTTATCAGTCTTTTGCTTAGGAGTGAGTTCCCATGCAGGTTTCGGAGTCTGAGCTCATCGTTGATGTGTTAGTACGCTTGGAGCTTGGACCACAAGTCCGTTAGGACTCTTCTCAATTTTATCGCTATAGTCTATCGTGGATTTTATTTCCAGATCGTAGGACATGTTAAGTGATTGTTTTATCAGACCCCATTTAACGCGGGTTATCTAGATACATTTTACTTTTGTGATTAATAACCCTCAAAGATGAGATTCCTCGTGTTATTTTTGAACTTGAGTACTACCGCATGTTGCCTTTGGGCCTACTTACATGATTCCCTTCTCAGCACTATATACAGTTTTTAACGAGTTTTTAGTGAGAAGAGAGTTAGTGAATTTGACCTTGCGTATACAGTGAGTAGGCGCTTACGCAAGTCACAATAGGCTTTGGACTAGTGACAGGACTATTCTATTCCCGAAGGATCTTGACATCTCTACGTCTTGGGTTGCCTTACACCCGAACAGGTGTGTAGTAGATGGGTACTATTATGTACAACACATATCTTGACTTTTAGTATCAAAGGGTACTGAAGGCAACTCCTTAAGAGTGTTTGGTCTTTATGCTCTGGGCCAGGAATTAAATAGAGGTATGGAGAGGGCTTAAGTTATGTGTTTTTTTTCCAAAGCGAGACCAGTTATTGCCAAGAGAGGCATAACACCAATACAATTTAGGATGCTATTGACTGTGTAGCTTGATGACACCCTCAGTAGATGCCCTTTGAGAGTTCCCATGGAGAATATACATAGTATTCCTTCCTCTTGGAATATCAGGTTCCAATCGTTAGTTTGTACTAGTTATTTTTCGGACCAATAGCACTTGTTATAAATGTTTTTCTTGTTATATATGTAGGTCTTGCATTCTTGTGTTGGGTTGGCTTTGGCGGAAGGATAAATAGATGCTATACACACTTGTGCTCAACACCTGTCATTTTCCTTCGTGCTTTTATCTCTATTCATGATGCGTTTTCATGTATATTTAGTAATTTCTTTCATTCTCGAGATGCCAAGAGGGTGTTTCAGTCTGTTTTTCTTGTTCGAGTCTTATAGATTAATTAATTTAAACATGATTCGACTCAATTGTAAAAGTTCTAATTAGGTGAACCAAAATCACGGTGTTACACTCCCCAAGGCCCCATTTAGAGCCTTGGAGGAGCTTTCCTAAAGTACTAGCCATTGGGCTTTGAATCCCCAAAGTTAGCTTTTTCTTGTTAAGTATACGACTTGTTAATTTTCAAATTTTGATGATAAAACATAATTCATGACTTAGAACATGAATGTTGCTCTAAGTTGATTCTTAGATGCATTGGAGCAAAGTCAGATCACTGATGTCATTTCAGAAATGGAGACATTGCAGATTCCAAATTGAAGCCATGGACCTGATCAAGACTTGTAGACCTCGTCGAGATATCTGGATTTGGACAAGGATCTCAAAACTTGAGCAAAGCACTTTGGACATGAAGCCTCAATGACTTTATGGTCAAGTGGCTCAGCCATTCAACAACTTCATTGATGGAGTTTGGTGTGGACCTTGGAACTTCACAAAATGTTCAACAACAACATTGAAGACTCCATTGGGAAATACAGATCATTCAATATGTGAAGTTTGAATCTGAATGGAGGATTCAGGCTTTGAGAAGTTTAGACTTGGAGTTATAGACTTATATAAATGTTCCAAATGCTTAAGTGTCCTAGTTTAAGAGTTCAAGTGGTTTGGAAAGGTCATTGTGCAATAGTGGAATACTTTCCTGAAAGCTACAATCACAACGTATCAACCTCGGCCATCAAAATATTGAAGATCAATTATGTATATTGTATTGTATCTCTTGACTGATTGTTTGTAAACAAGTTAATCTTGATCTTGTGTGTGAACTTGGTGTAATATCGATGGACTTGTGATTGGTATATGAAGTTTGAGTGCTTGTGCTAGTGGCCATGTGTGGCTTGATGCTTCGAGTTAGGGTGGAGTTTGTAGAAGGGCAAATTGTTGTTTGTAAGTTGTACAAATAGTTTGGCCATAGTGAACCTTTGAAGACCTATTTATCCAAAGTACTTGATGAGGTAAAAGAGAGGACTTTTAAAACTCTGGTGTTGTTGTTTCTTGTAATATCCCAAGAAATAGCCTTACATCCAATATTTACCTGGGTAAGATCTTGCATATAAGTGGGGATGTACTTATAAATCTTCAACTTGGTTAAGTACTTTTGGATAGATGTCTTAAGTCCATTAGTTTGTTTAACCTTATTTTAATGAGACAACGTCATAAACTCATGAAGTTAAAGACAAACCAACCAAGAAACAAAATTAAAGTTTGAAGATTGAAAAATTGGAATGAAGTGTTGAAGTGTTCCAATGATCAGCAACACTTTGGTTAGGACTTTGGAAATTGAGGCTAAGAGGCTTAGGCTAAGGAAGATGGAGTTTCAACCTTTGGCTAACCATCGGTAAGTTGATTGGCAACAAAAAACCTAATGTGTAAAGCACTGGTTTTTTTCCTGATGGTTTTAGTTTCGGTTCAATCTTGATCTGGATAGAGTTGCTTGCAAGTTTTTTGCCACGTGCATGTATTTATGGTATGGTATGTATGAGGCACCCTAGTCTCCCCTGCCCCGGCTAAACACTACGATGTCTTGGCTATTATTTTCAATTTTTATAAAGTCAAGTCTAGTTAGGTTTAGGACTTTGTTTCTTGTAAGTCAATATTACTTGTCATGTGTTTAGAACCTTTTCGATTAATCCTTGCCCCTACGGGACCCACAAAATGATTCCTGAGGTCATCCCAGCTGCCTTAGGGTGCTAACCCTAAGTGCATGGGATTTGATCCTAGTGCAAAGGCATCCTACCAGTTTGTGCTGGCTAGATTTTGTAATTAGAGTTTTTGGCTAGTGCAATGGTGCCAGTACAATGCCTTTATGCTCCACCCATGCTCTGGGTTGGTACACCCGTGCCTATGATGCTAGTAGACCATTTTGTCCATGGTCCAAGTCAAGTCATAGAGGCGAGAGCCCTTGCCCTGGCAGGTTTTCTCTTTTCTATAGAAAGCCCCTTCCTCTTTCCTCCTACCCTCCCTAGCCTCCCAACCTTCTCTCCTTCCTTCCTTGGCTTATGTTTTCTCTCCTCAACCTCTCCAACCTTGCCTTAGGGCCTAAGTTGTACATCTTGGAAAGGAATGCCCCAAGAGATCTCCTTGGTGCGCTAGAGGTAAGCCTCTTCTCCTTTGGTGTGTTGTGTTTGTATTTTGTTTGCATTTGCTTGGTGATGAAATGAGTGCTTATTTTCTGGGCATCTTTCTCATGTAGTGGATTGTGTTATGAGCATTGAGGTGGTAGTTTCATGATTTTATCATGCTGCATTAAATAGTAACTATGTTTTAGCATGCCATGGTCACCTATTTGTACTATTATAGTCGATGTGTAATAACTCATGCTATACATCTTATTTTTTCACGCTCATAGTTGCATCATGTTCCTAAGAGCTAGATCTACAAGTTTATGAGCATCTTTACTATTTTTAGTAGCCTACCCGTCACTTTCCCTAATTTTGTCCCCTTGTTTTAGGTACTCTTTGCATGTCATCTTTGCATGATTGTTGTATTAGGTGTTGGCTATGTCTCACTAAAATACCAAGCTAAAATAACTTAAATAAAGGCCTGAACAAAACCCCCAATCATTGTATGAGTTCGCTGTGTTTTTGGTATGCTTGGCTATGTTTTGAGTTTTGCTCCAAGTTGAGACCCTAAAAGAATTTTATAAAATCAGTAAAAATTGTTTGACTAAATAATTCTATAATGTCAACATGTAAAGTTTTGAGTAAATTAAAATTCACTTAGGTGGTTAGCTAGCTTGGATTTTGAGAGTGCATAGAAATGAAGGGTGTAACCTTAATTCACTAGCTTAGGTTTAAAAATTTGTTGAGCCGGATGTGAGGAAATTTTATGAAATTTTAACCAAACCTTAGGTTTTGTCCCGATAGTTTCTTTGTATATTTCAAGTACAATGGTTGGATAGATAAGTCGGTAGGAATTTTCCAAGCCATTTAGATCCCGCAAACTCCAAAAATGCCTTGCCCAATGCTTGTCCTTCAGGAGCCCACTCAGGCTCCAATTACTTCTGGTATGGACCTGATCTTTTATTCGAGTAAATCCAACAGTGTTTACTAACCCTACACTTCTACCTAGACCCATTGGAGTCTCCAAGCCTATGAATGAGACTTAGGAAAATTGGTACGCAGCCCAGGAACACTATTCATAGCACCATTGCTTGACCTTAGTAGGCCTTGTTTACAATGTTGACCTATGGGCCAGCACTTGGTACTTTTTATACCAAACCATGATAGTTTTAGGACCAGGTCCATATTTTAGCCTATTCAGACATCATTTGTCCTATCCAAAAAATCATCCAGTGAAGTCTGACGATAAAACTTGAAGTATGAGACTTTTTACTAAGCGTACGTGCAACAACAAACCCTAATTAAGGTTACTTAGTGAGTTTTAATACTTCACTAAGCAAAATAATTAAGTTAAGTAAGTCTTCTGCATTGTGCATGTGTTGAGGTGTTGCCTCATTTTGCGTGTCAATATATTTTAATGGTTATTTGGGTTTCATCTCTTTGCTAGTATTCGTAGAGTTAGCTCACCGAATTAGGACGAGGAACTCAACTTATTTAGGTTCATAGGATTATTTTGTTTCAACTCTACTTGTCTCCATGAGTGAGGTTTTTAATGAATTTTAGACATAGGACGGGTCAACAGTGTTTTATCGGATCGCTCAATCGCTAGGTCATTTAGCTAAGTTTTTCTACAATTTACTTAAATTACAAAGATGAGAACCTTTAATGGTTTTTGAATTGAAAATCCAAAAAACTTACGACATAGGCCCTTACCTAAGCCTCTTACAAATATGAGAGTGTGTGGTATGGAGATATATGAATTGCACTAATACTCTTTTATACAGAAAAGTAGTGTAATGTAAGTAGGGTGTTATGGATGTAGTGCATTTTGAAAATTGTGTCACTAACCTAACATTGTTCCAAGATGCCTGACTACTGTGGTGGGCGATATATGGAGGATGTGGGGGTTTAAATATATCTATATGTAAGTATGAAGCCATTGAGTTTCTCCGACATTTTTATGTTTTTTTGTCATATTAGCCTATGCTTTTTTTGCCTTGTGATGATATTCTGGAAGTTTCATATTTTTTCATGGGTATTAGCAAACCCATCTACCAATATTGTTTATTAATAGTTATTTTTCAGACTGATAATCAAAATTATTTGATTACTATTAGATTTCTTATATCTATGTAGTTGAGTACCCATATCTGAGACCGATGTAGGTGGATAAATTGAGAGGCTTATGGCCGGAGACAGCTTTGTATTTGTAAAACCTGGGTCTAAAGTTTTTTTAATAAAAAAAATATAAATAAAATACATATATATATTTGTTAGAGATAAGGAGGTATGAGGATAGTTAGTTGAGATAATCATGTGTATATCTGTGATATGGATAGGAAGGTTGAGAAGTTGGAGGATTTTGTGGAGATTTTCAGCGTTGATGATTGGACACTACTCACATAAATATACGCTTATAAATAAGTCATCCCCGTCTACCACCGTGGCCACCCTCTTCACATCCCCAATCCTTTCCCCTCCTTCATATTGGTGTTGTTTTCTATTTGCAAGGTCCCTCTTTTTGCTTTGTTCTTCTTTTTGCCTAGAATTAGATCATGTCATCTATGCATATTTTAAGTTTAGTTCATGATGTTTTCATAGATAGCCTTCTTTTATATGTTCTTTTTTGTGTTTTTGATTAGTTTGGAGGTTTGGGAACTATTTTGGTTGGCCAAATGAGGGGCGCACACCGCTATATTGCAACACCACGGCAATCATGTTGCAACGTCACAGTGCTGCAACTGGCAGCAATGCATTGTAGCGCTACCCTTTTGTTGGGGTGTAGATGGGGTGTTGTTATATTGGTTTTGGGTTCATTGTTGTGTACTTTTCATGCATCTCCGTGGAATAAATTTTGATTTGTCAGTTCATACAAATAAGAGGGTGACGCATGTAGGGTGTTTTACTTTTGTTTAGGGTTGTTATATGCTTGAATGATCATTGGTTGGGTTAGTATGGTTTTGAGATGTGGTAAAATTATTTTATTTGTTGGTTGATTAATTAAAGAAAAATCATAATTACTTTTAAGGTAGGTTTAAAGAGGAGGTTTCTCTCTGTACGATGTCGTGTATTTTGCTGTACGATTTTATGCGCAGATTGTTTATTTCTTTGCTTTAGACATTCTGGATAATTAATTATAAATAGTATTAATTAGTATTATAGTAATTCATTATGTTGTTGTCTGATATTAAATATTAGAGTTAGTCATGATATATATATATATATATGCGTATGTTAATTGTTATGATTAATTAATTAGTAAACCATATATTAAATTATTTATACGACTGTTTATAGCTAAATTAAATTATTTAAAGATAATATCTTTCATTAATCAAGGAAGTAATATGTATATATATAAGCATTATCAGTTAAATATTAATTATTATTATTATTATTATTCCAAGTTATTAATTTATTAAAGTTGATATATTTTAATTATTTGAAGAATTATCATTGGTTTACCCGTTTTAATATTTTGTTCGCTATTATATATGATCAATTATTAATTTAGGGATTAATAAATTAATTATTAATTAACTTTTATAAATTCATTGTTTTTCCTTGGGTGTGTATTTCAAGTCACATTCTTGGCATTCATTTAGATCTTGTTGAGTAGGATCTAATCTAGTTTTTTCCCTTAGACTAGAGTCTGCTTTTGCTATTTGCGCATCGGTTTAGCTGTGTTGCGATTTGAGGTCCAATAACTACTTGAAATGTTGTATATTCCTTTTTGGTAGCTCGGGTTGGCTAGAGTCTGAATTCGACCACCATACGCTGAGTGGTCAAGGAATTGACTCAGTCCAACATGGGGTTGTACCTTTAAAATTATTTGAAAGATAAAATACCTGCCCCCATGCCAAAAGGAGTGACAAGGTATAATAGAGCAAGACAACTCATTATGCACTTGTGTACCGAGAGGGTGAGTCAATGGCAAATGTAAAGACCCGAAAAAAAAAAATAATAAT